>OX451218.1:87145583-87338945 GCA_949628195.1 Phasia obesa
AAACATAAATTTTCCAATTTCAAGGGGTGCATGTCGGATTATTGTTAGATTTGATGAGAAACTTCCACCCACAAAATTTTAGTCGAATTCGACAACGTTAACACGTAGCGCATAGGCCCCAAATCTGAAAAAAAGCGTTTAAATCGAAAATAATTGACAAATTTTCAGTTTTTGCAAAATTAACGCTATTTGTTTCCCCTTTTGCAAAAAAGTGGATCCTGGTCCTTAGGGCAAACACAATGAGATTTACAATAAGCTACATGTCTTTAAGTTTTCGAGTTATTACAATTTTCACTGGCCATTATATGTCCTTGAGAACTTGCCGAAGACAATTTACAAAAACATTTTACTTTTAAAATTTTTTATTTTTTTCTTTTTTAACAATAAAATATAAAATTTCGCTAAAATTGACTGATATCTTCCTATTACACAACGCAACAAAATAAAAAAATTAGATGCTTTTGAAACCACTATACAATATCCAGGTACTGCCAAAGTGTTTTGGATGAATGAGAAATGTATGGCAAAACAAGTACGCGAAATACTGTTTTGGGCAAAACACGTATTTCTGTGGGACACGTGTTACTGTGGAAATACAGTATTGAATGTAGAAAATTGTTTGGAACAGATCTTTATGGCATTTTTATGATTTTCAGAATTAAAAAAAGTAAGCAATAAAGGAAAAGTTTTTTAATTTTTACGATTTCAGTAGAAATCTGATAAACGATGAAATGCTCCTTTTCTGTTGGCTACCTGTCGCCCTTGCTTCATTTTGACAATTGCGGCGGCAAAGTAATAAACGTTCATAAATTTGCGTGCACGCCGAATTGGGTTTTTCCGCTGGCTACCTGTAAAGATTGATTTTTTGCATAGCATTCCTTAATGTTTTTTACGATTCTTGGGAATATGTAAAAAATAGGACCACATTAAGGGTTGTTCGAAATTTTAGTATCATTATTTATAAGAGCTCCTTGAGCCATTTCTATTCATTCAACAAGTGTTTGCGGTAACAGAAGCATAATTTTCAATCAGCCATGAGCAAGAAAACTAGAACATTTTTATGTAAAAACAATCCGGACTCATTTTGTTATGTGTGCGGCCAATATATTAACGAAAAAAAAACGGAAATGCTTCTCAGCTTCATTTCAAAAGTCATATGAAGATTGCTTTAATATAAATCCGAAGAATTTTAACGAACATTGGACGCCGAGTACTATATGTACTTCATGTCGATTCAATTTAACTCTAAGCTCATCTAACAAAAAGTAAGTATAGGTTAATACATTTGGAATATTTTATAAAATTTTTAATTTTCTGTTATAAAAATTTTTCAGAACACACTTTTCAGAACAACGAATCATGAATCTGATTGCTATTTTTGTTTAACTACAAAAACCGGCTTTGGAAAACATTTGCGATGGTCTTACCCTACGAGGTCTGCTGATGGGTTTCAACTTGCAGTTCTACATTCACAGGAAATTATGGATGCACAAGATCAGGGACCAAGCTGTAGTCAAGTGCTTTCATCTTCACAAGGACACTCAACCTCAAGCATGTGTTCTCAATCAGGAAGTTCAGATCCAGAACTACCTATATCTGAAAATGACGAGTTCATCCCACACAAAAATATCTCACCGAGACCATGGAATCAAGACCAGCTAAATGATGTAATAAGAGAACTTGGATTGTCAAAAGCATCTTCGGAATTACTTGCATCTCGGCAAGTTCTCAAGGACATATAATGGCCAGTGAAAATTGTAATAACTCGAAAACTTAAAGACATGTAGCTTATTGTAAATCTCATTGTGTTTGCCCTAAGGACCAGGATCAACTTTTTTGCAAAAGGGGAAATAAATAGCGTTAATTTTGCAAAAACTGAAAATTTGTCAATTATTTTCGATTTAAACGCTTTTTTTCAGATTTGGGGCCTATGCGCTACGTGTTAACGTTGTCGAATTCGACTAAAATTTTGTGGGTGGAAGTTTCTCATCAAATCTAACAATAATCCGACATGCACCCCTTGAAATTGGAAAATTTATGTTTTTCACACATTTGAAAACCCGCTATAATGCGTATATCAAGCAAAAAACTAAAATTTTGTGAAAATGAGCGAATTCACTAAATTGTGAATAAATTCGAAAAAAATCAATCGATTTTTATGGTCGATATCTCATTTTGTTGCTATTATATGTCGCTATGCGATAAAAAAATGAATCTGGAAGTTTTTTGCCGTTTTCGATTTTTTATGATTTTTTTAAAACGAAAATTTTTGCCATTTTTACGTAAAAAATATATTTTTTTCTTAAGTTTTTTATTATAACTCCGATACTATTGATCCGATTGAAACGCGATATATAGACGAATTAAAGGCTATGCAAATCTTAATTTTTCTGAATTTATTTTAATAATATCGGACTAGTAGTTTTTGAGTTATCATTAATTATTTGAAGAAACGTCTCAAAAAAATTGCAATTAAAAAAAAAAATTTAAAAAAAAAAAAATCTATCCATAGAATTTAAAAATTTTACCATTTTTGTACAAAGGTAGTCATGATACATCAAAATTATATAGTGGTTTTAAGAGCACATGAAATTTTTTTTATTTTGTTGTGCTGTGTAATCCAAGAGTGATTGTCGAAAAAACAATGCACCCACAAAGAGTGACTGTTTGGTGCGGTTTATGGGCTGGCGGCATCATCGAGCCGTATTTTTCCAAAATGAGGCCGGTCAGGCAGTTACTGTGAATGGTGTTCGCTATCTTGAGATGATAACGAACTTTTTATGGCCCGAATTGGAAGATATGGATGTGGACGATATGTGGTTTCAACAGGACGGTGCCACCTGTCACACAACTAACGAAACAATGGCTCTTTTGCGCGACAAATTCAAAGGCCGCCATTATCATATAATTTGACACCGTTGGACTTCTTTCTTTGGGGTTATTTGAAAGAAAAGGTGTACAGCGATAAGCCAGCAACAATTCAAGAGTTAAAGTATGAGATAATTCGGCACATTAACGTCATCGAAAATTTGGAGCATCGGACAGAGGTATGCCGCCGAGGTCGCGGCGGCCGTTTGGCCGATATTTTGTTCCATACATAATTGAGCCATACCAATATTATAAAAATAAAAAGAAATGACAATAATTTCCTAAATAATTTGTGTTTTATTTAAAATCAACATCGGCCCTTAAAATTTAACCACCAAATTTAACGAATACCAATTTTGGGAATTTTTTTATATCTATCCATCTGTATGTCTGTAAAGTTTTATGTGGAGGTACTTTATTACCTCGAAGCTAATTCGAAAAAAATATTGTAAGGACACTGACGACGTCGCGAGCATTGCAAGTACATATAAAATATAAAGGCGATTAACTTTGTTTTACATATGGCCACTGGCTTGTAATGTTATTTCAATAAGACTTTCTGAAAATTATCTGCAGGAGATTTTGAATGGCGCGCTTCTCGCCAGCAATATCGCACACTATTTTAAACAGTCGCCATGTCAGCAAATACAAAAATTGATCGCCACGTTTGGCGAAAAATCGCCACATCCGGCAACCCTGGCGGTAGTGTAATTTTTTCTATATTGCGAATGAGTTGTGCGAGTGCAGCTTTTTTATTTTCCCATTATTAATCTCAAAAATTTATGATGATAAAGCGTATAACAAATTTATTTGTAACTATCCGTTTTTAGTCAATATGAATCAAAATTTAAATTTTCAAAAAATGCTTAGTACAATTTAAGTTATAGGAAAGTATATCCGGTTGGTACAATTTTAATATTTGGTTTGCCATCCCTGCAGTTATGTCTATATATGTATTTAAGATGTTTTTATATTATAAAAATCAAACAACAACAAACTTGTCACACAGTTAGAACTTGATAGCGTTGTTATTATTCATGTTGCCAGCAAGATATTGTTGCTAATATTGGCATAATAAAAGCTGCAACAAAAAACATCACAGAAACCATCAAACTATACAACAACAAAAATTCCAAAAAACTAATTTCCATGTCTCTCAATAATTATAATAAAAATAATAACGGTTGATAGATTAAAAAAGCTCTACTAGTGCAGTGACTCAACTATTAGTTACAGCTACGCAATGGTAAAGAAAAAGAGGCTCCAGAACTTCGTCTACAACAAACGTATAACTCTATAGTTGTTGGCACACTTTACAGAAAGTTGCTCAATTAAATTTAAAAAACCTCATGCTGATTTGGTACTGCTATTCACGCAAGCAAATGGGTGCGAAATTCTCTCGTCAATAAAATTAGTCATTTAACGGTTTAATAATATAGACATCATAATGAAAAACTGAAAACTCCACAATTTCGACCATTTTCTTAATTTGGCATTTTACGCGACACACATCTGACTTCCGTCCCACTGTGGCACGAAAAAACAAGGCATATTAAACAAAACTTTGTGAACGAACGCAGTTTTGCCGATTTAATGGTACTGAAAACTTGGCAGCACCAATTATTTTTGTAAGCGGAAATTTTTAGACACTGTTTACAGAACTCTACAATAATTTTTGAATTTATAAAAATTTCATAATTTTATACAAAGCCTATGTTGCAATGTGCTGAGTAATTATCCAGGGATGGTTACTTCTATATAAAATAAATATGAAAATACATATGAGCCGTTTATTTTAAAAATGGCATTAGTCACATTTTCGAAAATATGAGGATAATAATAATATTGATTACAATTTAACGGTATCTCTTCATTTTTATAAAATTGCAATCAGCTCCTGAGATTTTGTTCAAGAAATGTTATACTAATCAACGTTATAACAAAGATGTTTATTTTGTGATTAATAAACTCTTAAATATATCAATTTAAAAACAAAGAGACTAATGACATTTTCAAAAAAACGGCTCAAATATAGTCTTAAAATTTGGTGCTGGATTACTTTCAAATCAATCTAAACAAACTAACAAAATATGACGACGCGACGAGAGCACTGCTAGTCTTCAAAATATAAATTGGATAACAACTCTTACTCTTAATAGAAAGAAAAATTTAAGTTAAAGCATAATCTTTTAAATAACAAATTTAAGTTTCGATTGAAAAGATTTCAAAACATTTTAAGTACCCGTGAATTCGTAGAAATTTTATTAAACGTTAATTCATTTATTATTATAATTCATTTTTTAAAATTTACGTTATGAATAAATGTGCTAAATTTATGCGAACTGAGAAGGAAAGATGACAAAGAATAATTTCAAGAATTCTTTAATGAAATGACAATAAGCCTTCGTATCAAGGTGATGTTCATGATAAGCAGAAAAATAAATTTGTCAAATATACCGCCACGTAGAAAAAAAATTTAAAATTTTTAAACATGAATATTAGGGTGATAACGATTATTTATACAAAAAATAGCAAACATAGATGGAGAAAAGATAAAAATAAAATAACAATGGGTTTTGTAACATTTAGTTAGGGATAAAATTAGATACTTTGATAAAAATAATGACTTTCATATTAATTTCAAGAAAACTGCTCAGTTCGTTCACTCAGCATAAGAAATTAAATAGTTTTGAAGCCCGTATTTAAATTTTGGAATAATATTTCAGCATGTTTCCTACTGCACAAGTTGTATTTTAACCTCAGAAGCATATCTACTCCACTCTTTTCACATTGAGTCCTCCTTTGTAAAGGGTGATTGAGCTACCAATAGTGGCAATAGTGACCAGGTATATTTGTATCTTAACGGTTTTGTAAATAAGCAATACTGCCACAAGTAGGGGTCACGTTCCCAAAGATAACTGTTAAATCTTCATACATTTTTGAAGATAATGCTGACAATGTAGTTTCAGAGATGTGAGACCAATTGAAAGATATAGGAAGATCCTGGATCTTTTGTTTTAACAAGAGCTGCCACACATCAGCAGAGAAAATAGCGAATTTTCAGACCGATCTTTTGGTTAAATTCCCCCGGTTTCTTTCTTTAGAGCCATGTTAAGAGGCGAAACTAAATACGGTTAATGAACTACGATGCAAAACAACCGACATCGAAATTGGGACTTGCAGCAAAGTAGTGAAATATTAAACAATGGGTAGAGTGAAGAAAAAGTTAGTTGATACTAGTATCAACTACCAAGTACTGGCACTACCTAAAACTATTCGGTACTAGTTATTCTGAAAAGTATAAACTACAAAAAGTGTGAATAAATCTTTGCTAGTACTATGTAGCTAGTACTGATAAGTGATAGCTAGTACTGGAAAATTAGAACATATGCGGCTGCAAAATCAGCTGATAGCAACTGTTTGAGAGTTGCCTCTGTTACAAAAAAAAACTATTTTTCTTATAAATTTTCAGCAAAACAGGTAGTAAAACACTTTGTTATCACTCTAAGTTTATTTTGATTATTTATTATCACGATGGGTGACAAAAATAGCGGGAAATTTGTTGATATGTATAATAAGTCGCAAGTGCCGTCAGTTAGAGTGGCAAAAGATAATGTAGTGATCCTGGCCAATTGAAGTCAATTAAAGTGAACTCCTCTTTAATATTACAGGAAGTTTGAACGTTGATGCTGCAATAACCCTTCCGGTTAATGTACTCATCACTATGATATGGTGGGTCTTATATTGCAAAATGCGTGCAATCTACAGCAACGATAGCGCAAGGAAAGAAAAATCGCAATGTCCACTATTCTTGAGCCAGTTTGATTTTGTCACTATTATTCGGAAATTTATCCACGAATGCGCTTTATTGGTGACTTTCTTTAAAACCATTTTCACTGTTTTACAAACGTTTGTGCGATGTATTCCTTCTTGTTTTGCAATTCGCATTTAAAAACAAGGATCGCTTAGAAATCGCAGAAATATTTCCATCCTTTTCATTTGTGACAAAGACGCTCCTCTGTTTTCATGGATTTCCTCCAAAAAATGTTGCGTTAACCATTTTACACTTTCTTTTTAAATCTGTATATGTAAATAAAATAGTCTGCTGGATAAGAATGTGACCGCATTCGATATTGCATAAATGCAGCCATCATATTTAAATAAAAACAAACGACAATGCACTTTTTGACGAATAAATCAACAATAAACTTATTTCCAGCACCTCAATGACATGCTTACAAAAATTTAAGTCAAAACTAGTAATTTTAAGTACTTACTAGTTTTTATTCACACATATTTTTAGCAAACGCTGGAAAAACTAGCTTGTGCTAGACTGGAAAAAGCACTAGCTTTATCTGAAAATTTTATTCACCTCAAAGCTAGTTTAAACTTAAGATTTGCTAGTTTTAGCTAGAACTATATTTTTATTCACACTCCCCAATATCATTAACTACAAAAAATTAAAAAAAAAGTTTTTAATAAAAGATAGGCGATTGTTTTTAATTTAAATTATCTTTTTGGTAAAAATTTAATTTAGAAGCCCAAATCATTAACCCTTCAATATACGTAAGGTAATGCCTATGCAGGTTATGTGGACTGCACAATGAGTCTTCCCCTTAGATCTCGTAGAATGAGTTTTCTCGGAGGTACTTTGTTGACTCCAAACGATCTAAAAGATCTTCCACTAAATAGGGTTATAGGCTTTATATTAAGGGCCGTGGCCTATGACTAAAAAACTATATTTAAAAGGTCTCTGTACGTAAATTTATTGCATTGCTATTCGCAAAAGTTTACAAAGGTCGATTGAAAAAGGAAATAAATCTTTAAAAAAAATGTAAAGCAGCCTAAGTTACACTTTTGCCTTACAAATGTCTATTTAAAGCAAAGCATAGTAAATAAGAAGAGAGGAGGAAGGAAGGAGACAGTTGTTTAAAACAAGTTAAGTTTGTTTGTCTCTAAAACTTTTATATAAATTGTTAAAAACAATTGGAATTGTTGTCATATGTTGTGCTTAATAATTCATTCATTTCAACGTACACATAAATATGTAAACAAAAAAGAATATCCCAGGGCAGTGCTTAAGTAGCAATATACACGAAGGATTTTTTTTTTTGGGTATAACAACACAGTGGTGGACATTTTCATATTTCCTTTACTCGCGAGTAGGGGGCAAAATATTTCTGCTAACGCAACGTATTGCTCTGTTTGCATCATATTAGATGTTTGTGCTGCTTCTTACACAAGCTTACAATTTAATAGTACGTGTTTGGTACCCGCTGGTATAAAAGACAAAGACCAAGAGGTACAAAAACGATCAAGAGACACAAGTTTAAGGCGACTTTATTCATGCAGCCGCTGCATTTAAACAGTCTATGGTAGGCCTAATACCGAAGAGTACTGGCAAGTTCTACTCTTTATCGTCAATTTCTACTCGACACTACTCAACACTTTTCAATTAACTATTCAATAGCACTAAATACTTCCGTTTACATAATAGCAACGGAAATTTATCGTCGTAGTCGTCAAATATTTTTATTCTATTTATTTCTAAAATACGTCGTTTAAAGTATCGAGTAACTACTTTTATGTATTGCATACTTAAAAAAATTATCAGATACCCGATACTCGGTACCCACTCAATACTTTGCCAGCACTAATACAGATGCACACTCTAGCAACTAGCCACCCGAGCCACCCTAATTAAAAATTATAATTTTGTCTATTAAATTCTCCTTAAATTGTTTTTTTTAAATCACACAAATAAATTTTTTGGTGGGATTAAGTTCGTTTTATGAATTTTCTAGACCACTACATCCTTCTTCAGCATTCTTCTCATCTCTCTACTTTCATAAGTATTTAGTTGTAAATATCATCTATTTAACCAACCAAACTCAGATAATAGAATACGAGAAATTTTGTTTCAATCATCAGTTCGCTCTTGTTTATGTCTTTTTTTTTGGAATCTTTTATTTGTTAGCAATTAAAGCAACTTTTATAATCTGCACAATTTTATGCTTTTATCTATTTTTGATATACAAAACATAATTATATAAATTGTTACCACCCTAATGATAAACTCTAGGAATCATTATAACTTTAATTAAAAGTTTTTTCTCTGTGTTTATTTCGCGACAAACCTACGTTACGTTCATTTGCCTAAGTAAATAGGCAAACAGATCTATTTGACTTTCTTCTAAAATATATATTTTTAACTTTTTAGACAAATAAAAAAAGCACTTTAGGTATACATAATTTGTTTAAGCTAAAATGAAAATTTTAATTGAATATAATTATCGTATGTGTGTTTTTAAAATGAATAAATAACACAATAACACACCTTTTTATCTTAATTTTCCACTATTTATTTTCTTTTTGCAAATTTTACCCAACCACTGTCAAAATGTAACCGAATAAGTTGACCGAGTTAGTGATAATTCTTTTTTTTTTTTTTTTTTGTTTAATTTTAAGGTTTTCAACTCTGTATTGCACTCGTATCTGTGGTTGACGATCGTACGCGAAAGCAAGTTCTCTGCCAACTAAATGGCAAAATATTTTAAAATTCAAAGTTACTGCCGATAAAAAAACAACTGTGACTTTATTGCCGTCTGCCTGCCTGCTTGACACGACGGCTGACTGTCGTTTTACTAACTGCTTGTAATGGGTGATTTTTTTGAGGTTAGGATTTTCATGCATTAGTATTTGACAGATCACGTGAGATTTCAGACATGGTGCCAAAGAGAAAGATGCTCAGTATGCTTTGACATTTCATCATGAATAGACTTACTAACGAGCAACGCTTGCAAATCATTGAATTTTATTACCAAAATCAGTGTTCGGTTCGAAATGTTCAAATGTGACAAATTTTGTTCAGCGATGAGGCTCATTTCTGGTTGAATGGCTACGTAAATAAGCAAAATTGCCGCATTTGGAGTGAAGAGCAACCAGAAGCCGTTCAAGAACTGCCCATGCATCCCGAAAAATGCACTGTTTGGTGTGGTTTGTACGCTGGTGGAATCATTGGACCGTATTTTTTCAAAGATGCTGTTGGACGCAACGTTACGGTGAATGGCGATCGCTATCGTTCGATGCTAACAAACTTTTTGTTGCCAAAAATGGAACAACTGAACTTGGTTGACATGTGGTTTCAACAAGATGGCGCTACATGCCACACAGCTCGCGATTCTATGGCCATTTTGAGGGAAAACTTCGGAGAACAATTCATCTCAAGAAATGGACCGGTAAGTTGGCCACCAAGATCATGCGATTTGACGCCTTTAGACTATTTTTTGTGGGGCTACGTCAAGTCTAAAGTCTACAGAAATAAGCCAGCAACTATTCCAGCTTTGGAAGACAACATTTCCGAAGAAATTCGGGCTATTCCGGCCGAAATGCTCGAAAAAGTTGCCCAAAATTGGACTTTCCGAATGGACCACCTAAGACGCAGCCGCGGTCAACATTTAAATGAAATTATCTTCAAAAAGTAAATGTCATGGACCAATCTAACGTTTCAAATAAAGAACCGATGAGATTTTGCAAATTTTATGCGTTTTTTTTAAAAAAAAATTTCTCAAGCTCTTAAAAAATCACTCGTTATATAAAAAAAGTTATTAGATTGTCGTAGCATTGTGTATTGTTGTTGTTGCTGCTGTTGATCGGGTGGTATGGCTGACTGGCTGGCCCAACAACATTGAGCTTTAACCAGTATAACACACATTAGCCAGCAAAACTGAGTATAACACACATTAGCCAGCAAAACTGAGTAAAATCATAAATAGAGAAGAGAAGTTAATGTGACTATACAGTGATGTTAACTGTACAGTTATTCCTGTTTTGTAAAGATATTTCGAGGTCTGTATGCAGCAGTTTGGTTAAATAGCTATACAGTATTTCTAAAAAACGTTTTAATAACAATCTTACTTTTTATTATAACAAATAAACAATGTCGCAATATAAAAAGAATGCAATTTAAATACAACTCAGTATAGATAAGTTGGCAACTACACTGCAAGGTTTATGTTCATACGGTGCGTATTTTTAAACTCTCCTTGCACTTTGAAAGGGAAGACAATTCCAAATTTATAAGACACTGAAATATGCAGCATCTTATAGTTTCATCGTTAATGAGACATCAGTGATTTCGATGTAATTTTTTACATCGAAAAATAGATAGATTCGCGGCGAAAAAAAAGTACAACTATGTATTTTTTTTTTTAAGACAACACAACCTGCGAAGCTTTTTGCTTGTCTGTAGAAAACACCCAGAGTCTTTGGCAGGAATCGAACCCGCAACCACCAGACTGATAGACAGTCTATCGAGGCACTCAAAAAATACGTACATTTTGTTTTTGTATAAATCATTTTAGGCCCCTATTACGGTTTACAACTCAACTCTACTTCAGTTGAAATTTTACAATTTGGTATTATCAATTACAACTCAACTTGTCAAAAATTTTTAAGTTGAATTTAAATTGTGTTAGAACTCTGTTGTAGTTTTACCGTTTATAACCCTGTGTTAGTTCGGTTAACAAAAGTTTGAAAAAATTACAACTAATCAGTAGCAGTTGTTTCAAATTACAACTCATCCGTAGCAGTTGTCTTACAAGTTGTCTTTTAGACAACTCAACTGAGTTGATTTTTAATCCGTAATTAGGCTGTCAAAACAAAAAATGTTAGTACATTTTGACACTTTAAGATGGAGACAAAAAATAGTCACCTGAGTTCTCGAGTTTATCTGCATACAAATTTTTTTCCGATTGGGTAATTCCATGTCAAATTAACAAGGCTCAAAATGACTACTTCAGATTTTATTGAAACTTTTTTATCTATATTCTTCAACTCCCTGAATCCAAATATAATTTTCAAACATTTTACCTCTTACAGTTTTTTAGCTATTATGTTATAAAAACAGAAAATTTTCGCTTTTTTGCATAAGCGCTCGAGGAATAAATATACTCTAATTTTAGTTCTATAAACCCTAGGAAGATGAGTAATAGCTCATTTTAAAGGGGATTTCATACGCTTTAATTTGATATCAATCATGAAAAAACAAATTTTTAATAAATTTTTCTTATATTTAAAAAAAAAACTTTTATCAAAATTTTTGAGATTTGCTGGCGACACAGCTTTTTTAAGCATTCACGAAAGTCCCGAAGTAGCATCACGATATTTACAAGACCACGTATTAAATTTAGAAAAATGGTTGAATAAATAGAGAATAAAACTGAATGAACAAAAATCTACTCATATAACTTTCAAACTGCGTAGGAAATCGTGCCGTCCTATTCGCATAAATCACGAAACGATAACTCAGCTTTAAGACGTGAAATATCTAGACATACATCCTGACCGGCGCTTTACTGGGAAACACCACATAGAATCAAAGTTAACACAAATAAAGTTAAAAACCGTCCAACTAAAGTGGCTTACTGGCAGAAATTCTTATCTCGCTTTAGATTGCAAACTTTTATTGTACAAGTCAATTCTAAACCAAATTGGTGTTATGGCACCTCAGCTAGCAAGGTAGAAAAATACAAAGGCGCCAAAATAAAATTCTACGAATGATCACAGTTGCTCCGATATATAAAAAAAAACTCTAACAGTTGAATTCGAAATTGCGAAACATGCAGTAACGTATTTCAAAAAGCTTAAAACTCATCCAAATCCGCTGGCCCGTAACTTGCTAAATGAACCTGGTTACATTCGACTAAGAAGGAGGGATATTGCTTCTTTCGTCCATATATCAAAGGGATGACCTGCAAATGATAACAGCAACCGTAAAACATACAATTTTTTGTCTAGCACTGGCTGGACTTAACAAGTATATTTATTTTTATTTTAGATTTGAGTTATCAGTAATTATTGCTAGTTTAAATATATTGAAGACTAGCTGTGCCCACCACTTCGTCAGACAGGCAGACGGAAATGAGTTACTAGTTTATTATATGTATGTATAGATAGAATAAGTAAAGATAGAATAAGTAAAGATAATAAGAAAATTTTGACAGATAAGCTAAGAATTTTATAATTATTACTCAATTCTTTTTACATGTTGTTTTGAACTTGACGCAAAACCTACAGGTGACTCAAAAACTGAGTGCTTATTTCTATTTAAATTAATCAAGTCTATAAAAGCTATATTTTGTACATATAAATTTATATCACGGTTAAGTTCGTTTTAATGTTATCTTTAAAACTATGACTAAAAATAAATTATAAAATAGCTGGATTTTATTATTAAAACAAAATAAAAAGTAATAAAACTGGAGTGGTCTCCACTCAACTTTACCATACCCAATGGAAACAGATATTTTTATGGATATAAAGAATAAAAGTTCAAAGTATATTCGAATTGAAAAATTAATTATTTTCGCTTATGTCCAAAATTTATACTTCATCTCCATAAACCAAAGGCATATACTGAATTTTTATATGTCGTACGGTATGACCTGTAGAGCGTTTACAAAATTTGGGAGTATGTAAACCACCCCTTGCCCCTTCCCGATTATGCCCAAAATTTACACAACTCTTCATCTTCATATACCTAAATTTCGTTTGTGAACGCCCTACAAGTCATAACATATGACATATTACATATGGTATGACCTGTAGAACGTTCACAAAATTTGGTGTTAATAAAACTACTCCTTGCCAGCTCTGTATCTCCATATACGAAAGGCACATACGAAATTTCATTTTGATGTCAAACGGTATGAGCTGTACAAACTTCACAAAAATAGTGGCATATTCAGGTTCGATATGTAGATGTACAACCTCGTGATGTACAACCCCAAAAAAATATCATTCCACAGAAGGTACAAAGCAACAAGAACAACAAGATTAAAAGAAAAACAACATCTTCATTGCCAGTCGCTTTGTCGTAAACTTCGCTATTTGTAGTTAACATCACTGCTAACACTGCTCGTAATTGGCAAAATAAAAATAATATGGAAAACGATTGCAAAAATAGAAATATAAAAGTTCATAAAAAATATCAGAAAAATATTTAGAATGTGGAACAATTGTTAACACAGATATTTAATTACACACTCTCTCTTTCTCGCTCTTTCTCTCACATCAATTTTAAATACAATATTGCCAGATAAAACTGGTATAAAATTTTTCATTTTCGGGTTGAAAACAGTAGGAAAGTCGTCAATGTAATATTTTAATATTTACTAATATAACTATGTACATTAGGCTGGAACGTTGGTATATGGCAGAAAATAAATGATTGTATTACCCGTCCAAATAGTGTCTTTTTATGTGAGAAGTTATTCAACAAAGTTTTATTGTGATTGAACCACATCTTGAGGTTCCGCAGAAGCCTTGAACATATGTTTTTGTCTTTAAATCTTATATGGTTATATTTTTTATTTTATTGGTGGTTTTTTATATTTATTATTATTTTAATTTCATTAAAACTAATCCTAAAATAATTTAAAACGTAAAAATTTGCTATACATCGTCATTTTATAACCCTTTTCCACGTTTTAATACAACAATTTCCAAAAAATATTTTTTTTTTTTTTTTACTTTTTTTTTCTTTGTTGTAGTAGGATAAGGGTAGATATGATATTTTAATGATTTTTTTTTTTTTACTAAAACTTATTTAATGTACTTAGAATTATCCTTTTATTTATATAATACAGTTTTTGCAGATCCAAAAAAAATTTAAATTTGCTAAATTTCAATAAATTTGGATCTGCGGCATTTGGATTTGCGGCACCTCTTTCCCTACTCCAATCGTCTTTAAACTTTACAATTGACTTAACAATAGCAAACGGCAACTTTTTATCACTATGTATTTAATATTGAAATTGAAAAAAAAAAATAGTTTTTCGCTCCACCCTTATGTACATAGTTGTCGACATATCTAATTAAGAAAGCTCTGTAATTTACTGAAAACTCTTTTACTTTTGTATGTTTTTTTTTTTCTTTTGTTTATTTATTCATTTTATTTTTAGCACATTATATAAATGCTGAAGTAATAGTAGTTAGCAGTTTCCAAAGAAATCAATCAGCCAAAAAGTAAATTTTTGCAGCTCACTGTAATTTTTACTGTCCCCTAACGTTTTAAATACACACCTGATCAAAATAATAGATACGCTAGTGGGTACTTATTTTAAACTGTGATTTTTTATACTTCTAGTAATTTCAGCTTACTACACTTTCTTAATAATTTTGAAGAATGTCAGGCAAGCGTTATAAAAAAAAATTATTTTTATTGTTCAAAGTCAAAATTTGTTTGATCAAAATAATAGATGCACAAATTCATAATTTTTTTTTTAATATTTCTAAAGAACTGGTAAGTAATCCCTTTTAGAAAGAAAATTATATGAATGTATCCTTAGGTTATTGTATAGATTGGTCGAAATATACACTGTACTACAGAAGAACAGAGGGTTATTGCTTAATTGCGTAAAAATGGAAAATCTATTCGAGATCACTTCATTTTTTTCAAAACACGTTAAGACACAATATAGCAATACATAAACGTGGTAGGTGTCAAAAAACCACGGCGGCACTTGATCATTACATTGTCTAAATTTCAAACAAGACCTATTCAAGTCATCAAGACAGATTTCTGCCGAACTTGGAAATACTGTTAGCGCTCCAACAGTTCAGCGACGCTTACAAAAGGCTAATTTTCAGGAAAGGATATGGTCCGAACGTGAAGGTGATTGAAATTAGAGAAATATTTTATAGAGTGATGAAACTAAGATTAATTAGATCGGAAACTACTCCGAAAGGAATGTAAAACGCCCTAAAATTAAAGAATTCCATGTAAGATTTACGAAAAAAAACTTGAATCATAAAGCATAATATATTAAAATTTGTCGGTGTATCTATATTCAATATTTCACAACCCAACAAAAAGATTTACATTTGAAGACATTTGCAACTTTTGCATCACCCCCTTGCAAACATTTGAAAATATTCTTATTGAAATATTCAAAATTTAATTAATACAAACAGAAAAATGAGCCGTTTTCTTCGAAAGTGATTTAAGTGTATTTTATTTAATATGGAGTTATTTATGATTTTGCATTTGAATAATTTGAGAAATCTGAATATACAGTGGTGTTCCGTAAAATAACTACATATTTCGAAAAAGAAAAAAACATACTAAATCCTCATAAAAGATGTTAAGGTTTTTATTTTTGTGAGACCGAACAACTGCCCAACTAAATTACTATAGACCGGGTTTGATAAAAAACTTCAAATGAAATATATACGTAAAAACATTCAAAATTCAAGATTTTAGGTGTGCAAAAAATAGAGCCATCCACTTCAATTATCTAAAAAACACAAAATTCCAAAATTCCAATAGAATAATCTACTTTAATTATCTTTATTACCTTAGAACTAAGTGGAATATAATTTACTTTTGATAACACCATTTTGGAATAGGGTCAACGAGTTTTTGGCATGTCTCAATTGGAATATTTAACTAATGCCCACAAGTGATCTTTATTAGTTGCATATTTTCCCTTAAGAGGTGATTTAACAAGTTGTTAATGGGTTTAAGACTTCAACGGAGCAGGCCAGCTTAAAACATCAACCCCATATTTTTCAAACCAATCTTTTGCCCACTTTGATGTGTGTTTCGGGTCATTGTCTTGCTGAAACACAAATCGAAGCGGCATTTCTTATTCTGCGTAAGCCATCACATATCTGTTAAGCAGATTTGTGTAAAAAATAGCATCCATTCTTTCTTCCACTCGTACGGTAGACCCAGTTCCAATATATGAAAATACTCCTTGAGGAATACGTTTGATGTTTGGTGACCTTCGTACACAATGGCTGCTTGTCAGAGTTAAATAAATTTAGTTTTGATTCGTCAGACCACATAGTTTCTTCAAGAGAATTAAGCACAGTAAAATGTAGAAAGTGAAACTGGCTCTATTTTATGGAACATCACTGTTATTACACTAGTTTTGTATGTTTTAAATATAAATTGATTTAAATTTATAATACGATGATTCCACCGGCCTACAAAAAGGCTTTATTTCAACATTTACCATTTAACATTATTTATACTCTTACTATTAATATATTTTACCTTTTTTCCTTTTTATGATCAAGTTTTTGAAAATAGTCATATTGAATTAAAGGGATATATGGTAATAAATCAATCATAATCTGTGAGGGCAATAAAGTTAGTGATTAAAAATCTTCATTCTCACTAAATAAAGTTTTATAGAACATTGTATATGGTTTGCTTTTTAAAACCCTTATTCAACATATCTTCAACCATTGATATTTTTTCGCCTTCTCCGAATTGTATCTTCTAAGGGTTTTGTATTTATTATATTGTATAATAAACGGAGAAAAAGCGAAATTCCGGTTATCTATAAAAATGTCATTTATGTCATTTTCAATGTTCCCACACATATAAAAATGCACTAAAGAACTACATAGTAGAATGTCTTTTGAGGAATGTGGAGTTACACTATTTTTAAAATAATTATAAAGGGTGATCCATTTCGAGGTACTTTTTTCAATAGCCTTTTTTGACAGATCATGTGTGAGTCGTATCATGCCGTCATGTTATTTTTGTTTAGTATTGTTTGGCCTGAAAAGTTCCAAAATGATCCGACGTTTTCGAGGCAAATTTTGTTTAGCGATGAGGCCCATTTCTGGCTCAATGGGTATGGAAACAAACAAAAAAATTACCGCATTTGGGACGAAGAGACTTAAAAGCTGCCACTTCATGCAGAAAAAACAACGGTTTGGTGTGGCTTGTGGCCGGTGGAATCATCGGTCCATATTTCTTTAAAAATTATGGCGATGCGAACGTAACCGTCAATGGCGACCGTTATCGTGCCATGATAACCGTCTTTTTGATGCCTGAAATTGAAGCTAGTGATCTCGGCGACATTTGGTTTCATCTAGACGGCGCCAATTCCCACACATCGCAACAATCAATGGATTTATTGAGAGAGTCGAAATGTTCTCTCACGTTTTGGGCCAGTCGATTGGCCACCAAGATCGTGAGAAATCACACCGTTAGACTTTTCCCTGTGGGGGCTTCGATTCAGGCATTGGAAGAAAACATCACGCGTGTCATTCGCCAGTTACCAATCGAAATGCTCGAACTAGTCATCGAAAATTGGATTCAACGGATGGACCATCTGCGGCGTATCAACGGACAACATTTGATAGACATAATCTTCAAAAAATAAATGCCAAAAGATAATAAACATTCTTCATTCAATTTGAATTTTCTATGTTTTTTTCTTTAAAAAAGTAGGAAACCTCGAAATGAATCGCCCCTTATTTGTAACTTTATTAACTACAAAAATTTTTAATGATAAAAACACTGAAAATTTTAACAGATTTTTTTTGGAAAAAGTTTATAAATAAAAAGTTCATAGTAAATTATATTCATTTATATCATTAACAAAATTTTTGTTAAAATAGACTTACACCACTTTCAAAGAAAATGGCTCGAATAATTAATAAATGTTAGGGCCAATGTTTTGTGGCGATAAATTTAAATTACAGAATCTAAACTGATAACGAAATATTTGAAAAATAAGATAAAAATAGTATGACAAATAAAGTTATTAAAAAAGAAATCTACACACGAGATGACATAATTCCTTTATAGTGACTCAAACCTCATTTCTTTACAGACACAACCTGATCAGTTGAAACCCTACCAAAAGAGACCATATTCAAACGATGCTTGGCAATCGTGCAATAAAACACAAAAAAAAAATAAATATTTATTTGCTTCAAAGGTTAAGAAAATTGAATTGAATTTCTAAAAAAAAAAATAAACGATTAGATATTAGAGCCAGGTAAAATATAAAATTGTTAACTTTAGTTATGCGTGTATTAGGGATAATAAAACTTAATGATTGCACAATTAAATACATATTCGACTTATTAAAATTATAATTTTTTCTTACTATTTTATTATACAGTGGTGTTCCATAAAATAAAGCCAGTCTCACTTTCTACATTTTACTGTGCTTAATTCTTAACTTTGACAAGCAGTCACTATGTACGAAGGACACCAAACACCAAACGTCTTCCTCAATACACAATGTGGGGGTGTTTTTCATATATTGGATCTAGGCCTACCGTACGGGTGGAAGAAAGAATGGATGCTATTTTTTACACAAATCTGCTTAACAGTTATGTGATGGCTTACGCAAAATAAATGCCTCTTCGATTTGTGTTTCAGCAAGAGAATGACCCGAAACACACATCTAAGTGGGCAAAAGATTGGTTTGAAAAATATGGGGTTGATGTTTTAAGCTGGCCTGCTCAGTTGCCAGTCTTAAACCCATTAAGAACTTGTGGCGAATAGTTAAATCAGCTCTTAAGGGAAAACATGCAACTAATAAAGAGCAATTGTGTGCATTAGTTAAAGGAGCATGGCGTAATATTCCAATTGAGATATACTAAAAACTCGTTGACCCTATGCCAAAACGGTGCTTAACCGTTATCAAAAATAAATTATATTACACTAAGTACCGAATAATTTGAAAATTATTATTTTACTCATCTCTTGGAATTTTGTGTTTTTTAGATAATTGAAGTGGATGGCTCTATTTTTTCACACCTAAAATCTTGAATTTCAAAAGTTTTGACGTATATATTTCCTTTAAAGTTTTTTATCAAAACAGGTCTTTAGTAATTTATTTTGTCAGTTGTTCGTTCACACAAAAATAAAAACCTTAAAATTTGTTATGAAGATTTAGTATGTTTTTTTCTTTTTCGATGTATGAAGTAAAAGATGGGTCTATTTTATGGAACACCACTGTATGTTTAAATGTAGATAACTTAACTGTGTAGCTCTAATTTTTAATCCTAAATATTTTTTTTTTTTTTATGAATCAATTTTAAATTTTTAGTTATGAATTTGTGTTAAGGGTATTTTAATAGACTTAAAATTTGTTTGAATATTAAAAAGGAAAATCAACAGAAAAATATTAAATAACTGTGCCGCCCGACACGATGTCGAAAACATTATTTCTTTCTAACAATTACATTTTAAACAAAATCAAAAAAACTGGAGTTGCCTACTTTCAACCAATGGAAACAGAAATTTTTAAAGATATATTAGATAAAGAATAAAAGTTCAAAGTATATTCGCATCGAAAAATTAATTATTTTCGGTTTAGGGTGTTAAGTAAACTATCCCTGCCCCTCAGACAGCTCCTCATCTCCATAAACCAAAGGCACATACGGAATTCCGTTTCAATATGTCATTCGATATGATCTGCAGACCGTTCACAAAATTTGGGGGTAAGGAAACTACCCCTAGCCCTATCCCGATTATGCCCAAAAACTATACAGCTCTTCATCTCCACATACCAAAGGCACATACTAAATTTAATTTCGATATGTCAAACGGTATGACCTGTACAAACTCCACAAAAATAGTTGCATACACACAGACATCATCGTTAAAATTGCCGAAATGGATTCAGGAGACCTCAAAACGTATAAATCCGTCGAAATCCCGACCTCGATTTTTATTCATGATTACTATACTTTACCTTATACTACGTATGGTAAAATAAAAAAAAAAAAATTGTTGTTTTTGTGTTTTAAATGCAAGAAAACATTTTTTGGACATCATGGGCCAGGCAGAAAATCGATTCAAAAATAATAATATCGTGTAACCGAGAAGCCCTTCTTTAACCAATGAAACGCTTGAGCTCTTAGGTCCAAATTTATAACTTAACTTCGACTATTACTTTTCTAAAACCGTGGAAGTTTAACTTTAATAAATATATCCTTATAGAAACTGAATAATCATATACATTTTTTAACAAATCCCCCACTGTGTACATACTGTAATAATTAATAGGACCACAAATAAATACAGCAGAAATTAGAAATGGAATAAACAGATTATATGTAACCTGTATACCGGAGATAAAGGGTATAAATAATAGAGTAGATGCTGTTTTTTTTTATTCCCAGAACAGAAAAATGTTGACGACAATAAAGATTTATATAAGCAAAACCCAAAAACCTTTACAAATACATTCGTAGGTACATTTTACGTGCCATATAGAGTATGCAGGGTATTAGGCGTTGATATGAGATACAAAAAGAAAAAAATTAAATAAATAATGTATATGAAGCAAATAATTAATAAAAAAAATCGACAAATAGAAACAACTGATAATAAAAAAAGCAAACGATGACGCATAATTCTTGAAATTTGGAGTTTTAGCTTAAAAAAATATAAAAAAATTCATGATACTTTAAATCTTGCCACATTGGGAGTCTGAATCACTTAAAGCGCCAAGTATTTAGACAGCTGATTAAATAGAAATACATATTTAAATCTGCCAAACAAAACGTGGAGAGAAAAGACGGTACTTCATTCTGACAGAAATTGCGATGTCTATACTACATAAACAGCAATACACATACATTTAATGGAAGTAAAACTATAACAACATTGTTTTACCACATTTGCTACCATAAATTTCAAGTGTGTTACAGTTGCACGTTTCTCATTAGATGGACATCAGGACATCAGGTAATGAAAAATAATAATGAGAAAATGGACAACTGGTTTTATAGGAACACATATACATATGTATCTATATTTTCTGACAGACGATCGGCCTTACATTTGCTCTCATTATATACTTTCACATCTAGGAGAGTTTTGGAATGTTCACAACAACTCTTACAAGATGATCTTATACTACAATCCAGGAGATATGCAGCTAGTTGAAACTTATTTCGGTCATGTCTTTATCTGGCCCCAACTATTTTGTGTTTTCAACCGTGTTTCTTACAAGGGAGACATATCAGATCTGAAATAACTCATTATTCGAAATTTCTAATTGCATTCTTAACTAAAAAATCTTGTACAATAGAAATGATAGGAGTGACTTATGATTTCTCACAGGATTTTTTTTTAATATTCCATCCATCTCTAAATTATCGACTTTAGAAAATAGTATAAGGATACGAAAAGAAATGAAATTTTACGAGGATCCCTTGCAAAATAAGGAATTTAGAAAGACTATTCCCTATTCTTATTGAATTCATAATGAGATTTTTATAGATAATAGCAGACAGATAAGATTTGTGCTGCAAAAGATTCTTATTGATTTGAAGTTCCAGCTGTTGGGCTGGTACTCCATTAGAAAGAAGAAAGCAACTCTGCAAGTGTTCCCACTTCGAGAAGGACTTTCAGGGATGACAACTCTTAGGTAAAATGAACCATACAAGTCGGACAACAAACAATCGCAACAAAAGTCTAGAGATGATAACTTTGCATCTCCTCTAGTAAGTGAGGAAAGAAAGTGATTAAAAAGGATGCATCAAACAGAATTATTAAATTATTATCGAAGCAGTCATCGATAACTAAATGACTTTTTGTATTTCCAGCGCAGTAACTTTCATTGTAACACTTCTCCCCCTCTTTCACGAAAATTTTAACGAAAATGGAAAGGTGTTCTTCATGTGCTGATTACACTAGCCAACAAGGTTTTTGACTGGAGCAACCAAATACCGTTCCTAGTGTAATTTGGTGCGCTGAATTCGAATCTCTAAATCACGTCAGGTTTTCGAGATATAAAAAAAAGCGTTTGTTGGATTTTTCCATAAAAAATTATTATTTTATTTAAAAATCAATGAGCTTTCAAAAGTGAATAGCGTTATATGATTGTCGTTTGTATTTCGTTGGTTCAGTTTCACGTATTAGAGTTCAGCAATAGTCTCCCAGCATACTTTTATCCCAAAATCCTTGATAGTTTCTTTCAATTTTCATTAAATCTTGATGGGCGCGCTCCCCTTGTTGATCGCTAACAGCACCTAGGTTTTGTGGGAAAAAATCTAAATGCGAATGAAGAAAATGTATTTTGAGTGACATATGAAATTTTAGGAAAAATTTTTAACAAATATTTAAATGCTGCACCATCTTTGTCCAGAGTCTTGACAAAGTTCTTAAAAAGGCCCAATTCTATGTGCAGCGGTGGAAGAAGAACGTCATTTGGATCAATTAACGGTTTATTTGAAATATTTTGTTTTCTTGGTGAATATTCAGTCCTTTTTGGCCACTCTGTTCTGACGTAATGATGAAATGTAGCGCGACTATCCCATAGACACAGCAGTATTTTACAGTATTGCCAGCATGCGATAAAAAACGAACTGGACGTGAAGGCCCAACTTTGTTGCCAGATTCGAATTCAGCGCACCCAGATTAGCTAAAAAACATGCTTCGTTTCCACAGTCAAAATTTTTTGCCTAATTTGTTGGCCAGTATTATTTTTACATCACCGGGACAACAGTAATAATAGGTTAAAAAGTACTTTACCGAGTTCCGTTGTGGTCTTACCCGTACAAATGACGCCAAACGCTCAGGACGTTCAAGGTCTTCACGCCCGAAATAATCCCTAAAATCCAAGGAGTTATATTTTACGATCGGAGAATAAAAGTACAGTGTGTTCACCAGAGCTATTGTATGAATATTTGGATATGAAGAAGTCATCGGTGCACGGGTGCACACATATATGTGTAAATACCATAGCAAAAATTCACTAATTAGGGTATCCACTGCTATACCATCCATTATACTTTATAGCTTTAGCCCCTTGAGACCATTTTATTTTTCTAAGTTTTGGTTGCTTGGTAAGGAATTTCGTCCAAACGCAAACGACACCGTTGCAAAAAACGCCTATTTGTAGGGTCTTAAGAAATCTTATGATTTGAAGTGAATTAATATAATTATTTGCTGGAAATAAATGTTATTATTTGGTGGAAATAAAAAAAAAAACTTTCGAGAAAACATTTTTTTTTAATGAAAAATAATATATTTTATCCAAAACTCATGAAGTGACCTAAACTCAACTTTACCACACCTCATGGAAATAGATATTTTTATGAATATATTATATTAAGAATAAAAGTTCAAAGTATATTTGAATCAAAAAATAATTATTTTCCGATTATGCCTAAAAACTATACAGCTCATCATCACCAGATACCGTTACACCGTTTGATATGTCAAACGGTATAACCTGTAGAGCCGTTGCAAAAATAGTGGCATACAGTCGTTACAAAAATAGTGGTTTCAGGACAGCGATTTTTTCACGATCACTATACTTTACCTATACTACGTAGGGTAAATAAAGTAAGCATTTTTTTATATTATTTAATTCATTTTAAGACAAATTGTGAATAGTATTTTGAGTATTAATTAATAAAAAAACTTACTTGTTTTATAAGCAAATATTTTAAATATTATTAAAGAACACTTGAGGTGATTTAACACATTTATCGAATTTTAAACAAATTTTTATTTTAATTTGAAACAAAATTTTATTTTTTATCACAGTATGATTATGCAAGAGTCAAGATCAGTTTAAAGTAACATCAAACTGAAATTAAATTTATAATTAAAACTTTTAATCACAAAAAATTTATAATTAAAACTTTTAATCACAAAAAAGTTTTGACACAGAATTTAAGAAAGTTAATGATCAATTTTTACGCAATAAATAAATTATTTAAAAAAAAACAATATTTAAAACTAATCTAGTGCAAGGAAAACTCGAAACGGTAAACTGCCAAATGTCAACACTGAAAAAATGTACTTTTGCTCTTTAATGTCAAACCGGAAGTTATGAAAAACTCTCTTTCGATGTATAGAAACTTGAAAACACTTATACGACATTAACAAGATTCGTCGTTTGAATTAAAAGATAAAGTGACAGCTTAATTAAGTGCAAACATTATTTTAATGCTATTTTTTTTATTTAACTTAATTTTTTTTAACAAAGTTTTTTCCATAAGCAGTGTTGCTAACTTGTAATTATTATTGCAATTGTTATTAGAACTCACATAAGCGAATAATTAAAAAAAAGTTTTAATTTTAATAAAGTTTTTTATCTGTATTTTGCAACTTTTTGTTGTTTTTATAAACACTTCGTGTTTTTTTTTCACAAAAATAAAAATACAATGAATAAAAATTTATAACGAACACCTTGACGATTTAAGGCACCGTGTGCTTAAAACGAAAGTTAAATACAAAATGAACTTGAGTGTAGCAGAAAAGAAAATTGCACGCAACTTTTTTAATTTTTCTGTTTCTTACTTCAATTCAAAATTTACTCTCCTTATCATCTGTGGTGTTGTCATTTCTCAAACAACGACAACAGAACATCATCTTTCGATAAAAAAAAAAACAATATAAAAATGATGACTTTTAAATTCTGGCCTTTTTGCAGCAGAAAATGGGTTTGCCAGATTTATAATTTTCGTCACTTTGACGATTTTTAAAAAGAAGCGTATTGTGTGTACGTTTAATGCCATGATTCACTATCATACTCAGTCGTTCATTCGATCTATCAAAATGCCATGTGCACTCAAAAATTATGACAGCGCGGATTAGAAGTGTATGTGTGAAACAAACTTGGTGACAAGTCTGTACGATTTGAAAATCTTTTGAAAAAATCCAGAAAATATGGCCCCTATTATGAGTTGCATTCGATTCGCTGGCTAACGAACAACGAATGTCAAATTCGTGTTACGAGTCGGTAGCACTGTCGAAAATTTCGTTGTATAAGGAATTTTCTATCCAACGGAACATTGCTTTCGACGCTAATTTAAAATGTAAGTATCTCCGATACTAGGCAGAATATAAATGTAGAAATTATATTGCTGGTATCTTCTAGTTTTACGCTTCAATTTGTAAAAACTTTTTGTTACATTTTGTGGAACGCAGTTAAAAGATATGTGGACCTATTTAACTGACGAATTTATCTTCACATCCTTAAAATTAGAACTGTCGAAGAAGAAAGATGTACTTTTAAAACACCGATCGAAGAAACAAAGTTGATAGTTCGTGCAACTTGTATTTCACCTCGATAGCTAATACAAGCCGATATGGCAGCCGTTAGGTTTCAGAATAATTTTACAAAAGACCAGTGCTTGAAAGTAAAAATGAAAGCAAAATTAGAATTTGTGACATATTTCAGCTTTATCGGGACGCTGCAGCTTCCAAAATTAAGCACAGACTATATAGTATTGAAGCAAGTTTTGAGTAAGAATTGAAAGAAGTATTTTAACATTTTCACGATTAATTGTTTATGAAGATTTTTTTTTTCTGTGCGTGACCAAAAAAATGTACATGAGCACGCGTGACTAAACATTTTATTAATCTTAAGGGGGAGACTCCCAAAGACAGAATACAAGAATATATATATATATATATATCGTCGTGGTGAATGCAATAGGCTGTATGTCACTAAATCATACTTTTGCAGGAAAGACAAAAAATTGAATATTTCTGAGAACCAAAACGAACATACTGCACATTCGTCATATTGCAGTAGCGCGCAAAAGCTCTCTTCTGATTTCCTGAACGGCATGAGATAAATTGCAGTTGTAGGAGCCCCAATTTTGGTTAAAACGTTACAATAAAACCAAATTAAATTTTTTTGACATACAGCCTATTGCATTCACCACGACGATATATATAAAATGGTACAGACCTTTGCCTGTAAATAAATTTTGACAAGAAAACGGTTAGAATTACCTATAGTGCGGCCGTGGCTAACACCATCGAGGCGAAAATCGTTTAACTTTCCATTAATTTTTTTAAACAAACATCGTCAAAATGTCGATAAATCAGCAAGTCTGGCAATAATTAGTGTAGCACACAATCAAAGAGAAACAGATTTTAATAAAATAAGAGAAAGAGAGAGAAAGAGAAAGAGACACAAACTCGACTTCAACAGGTGTGTTTGATCAAATTAATAAAAGTAAAAACAAAAACACAGAAAATAGTTATAAACTACAAAAAAAAAAAATAATTTTGAAACAATTAAAAAGACCATAAATGAAACGCACACAAGGAAAATTTTAAATGAAAATGAATGAACGAGGGCACAAAAACAAAATAAATTATTATATAAGAGATGATGGAGTAGGCATTTACATGTACATGTACATACATACGTAAATTATAAAATAATCACCCTTATCGCGGTTGGCAATTTTGTGGCGTTTTTTGGCGTTTTTCAGGCGTTTTTACAAAATGGTATCGCGGTTGGCAAAAACGCAAGCGTATACGACACTTTTTGCAAATCTATTACTAAAACGGTATCGCAGATGGCGTATTTGTCTGTCAAATGCGCTTAAAATTGTCGTTAAGTTTTTTGGTCACGATAGTGTTTATTTTTTAACAAAAATTATTTAAAAATGGAGTCGAACAAATCGTAAGTTAAATAAAAAGCAGGTTTAAATATTTTTATATTTGCTTTCTATTTTCTATGTTTTAGTATAAAAATTACCACACCCGCACAGTTTTCCAAGTTGGTAGAAATAATGGAAAACAAACCATACTTGGCAAAAGGGTATAATAAAGGATTAAATAAAATTAATACGAAAGATGAATGGAATGAAGCCGCAGAAGAACTTAACAGTATAGGCCCTCCATTCCGTACAGGTAAAGGTTGGCTAAAGGTGTGGGGAGATTTTAAATTTAAATTAAAAAAAAAACTGTCGCACAACATGGCCGAAAGCCATGCAACAGGTGGAGGAGCTTTTAAGCAGTTTGTTTTGACACCAGTTGAAGAGGCTGCAGTAAGTTTATTGGATTTAAACTCTATTGTCCAGCATAAAGAACCTTTCGGCCTTAAACGTGCTCGTTGCAGTTCCCCAGAGCAAGGGCTTTCTGTTGATGAGGTATTCGACATCGTCATAGGAGAAACTACTCAAACTAGTACTCCTGCAAAAAAAAAACAAACAAAAAATATTTCGGGAACCACTGGAGTTTTAAGTTTAATTGAAGAACCTTGCTCTTCTTCCAAAAAAATTTCAAATGCCTATAATGATGAGAACGTGGATCTAAATAATTCAAAAAAAGTTCGCAAAAATAGAGAATGTGATAAACTATTATTATTAGAAAAACAAGTGGAATATCAAAAAGAAATTAGTTCAGATTTAAAAAAAAGTTTGACCGAAATAGAAAAATATACAAGAAGAATTTACCGAATTAAAGAAGAAAAATTGAAACTGTATAAAGAGGAGTTAAAAAGGAAAGAATTACATCGTAAAGAACTTTTAAAAATCAGGGCAGCTGAACTTGAAATTAAAAAAAAGAAAATGGAAATTGATCTTTTAGAAAAGGATTTGTAGTCTTTTTTATTTATGTTTTTTAGTAAATTAATTTTTTTCTTTTACAAATTTTGTTTGTGTCTTTTACATTTTTTGTTGTTGTTTTTAATAAAAATTAGTTAAAATATAATTATATTGTTTTAAATTATTTAAATTAGTTTCTAAATTCATTCATTATTCTTAATCTAAGGCTTGAAGCATTAAAATCGTTGTCATCATTGTAATCAGGCACATCCATATCTTCGTCAATGTGTTCTTCAGGCCACTCAATATTGAAATGAATGCATATATTGTGCAATGCAGCGCAAACAGAAATAATTTTCCCAGCAAATTCTGGAGTATAATGGAGTTGTCTTGCTACCATTAAACAGCGAAAACGATTTTTTAAAACGCCTATGGTTCTCTCCACAATATTTCGAGTTTTTGCATGAATATTGTTAAAGTAACTCTCTGGGGAACCATTTACTGTTGACCGGAAAGGTGTCATCAAGAAAGTGTCCAAGGGATAACCAGCATCACCTGAAAATTTATATAAACAAAAATTTACTTTACAGAAAATATGATGAATGTATAACACGTTAATACTTACCTAGCAACCACGTATTCCTTTCTCCGTTCTGGTATTGTTCTTTTAGGTGGTGTTTTAAGTCGCTTACATTCCATATAAGTGAATCGTGACACGACCCTGGAGAATGGGATTGAATATATCTTATCCGAAGCTTGTGGTCGCACACCTTTTTAAAATTAATAAAAAGGGATATAAATTTTACAACCATAAATAAAAAAAAATTATTTTTTATTAAACATACCACCATTACGTTTAAACTATAAAACCCCTTTCTGTTGAGATATTTAAATCGCTGTTCAACTGATGGGGGTATTATTGCGACGTGTGTCCCGTCAATACATCCTATAACACCGGGAAATCCTGTTTTTTTAAAGAAATATTTTTTTATTTCATTTTTTTCCTCTTCGTCCGTTACAAAAAAAATCCAACGAGGACAAAGTTCGGTGTACATCGCATCTATGCACTCATGAAACGCATCGCTTACAGAAGACTGGCAAAGGTTAACATTAATGTCATTTCCAGCTCCTTTCTGGTAACTGCCCTCAGCAAGAATTCGTAGTGTTGCGGTCAGCTTTACATCTTTGGAAATGGCTGATTTCTTTGTGGCATCTTTTAATTTCGGTGAAATTGTTTTAATAACATATTTAAATGCCTCTTTATTGAGTCTAAAGTAACTAACAAACCTGAAAAAAGAACTTCTAAATTTTATCTAACAAATGCAATAAATACATTTAAACTTACTTTTTGTCAGGCAAAGAAAATACATTGCATTGCTGCCTTAAATGCTTTTTCATAAAATTTTCAGAATTATTAATTTCTTCTTCGTCTTCTGATGATGAAAAAAACCCAACACTAAGCATATTTTTTTTAAACAATTATTTTTATTCGCGCAATTGTATTTAAAACGTTTTTGTTTTTTATAATCAGTTACATAGTGACATTTTTATAACAGAGTGTTCCATAAAAAAATAAAATTGAGTAATCTGTTACAATACGACTCCCTTACAAAAAAATAGAGTCGTAGGCGTAGGCGAAAAGTTTTCACGATACCATTGAGTTTTAAATACGACAGCAAATACGACATTCGCCTAAATACGCCTACGCCAACCGCGATAAGGGTGAATAATTTTGCTTTTTAAGGTCAATAACAAATACACATTTCGCAAATTCTTTAAGGAGACACTCAAGTTTTTAATACCTACCTACCTAATTGTTCATCTTAAAAAAGAAAAGCTTTTTGTTTTGATATTTTTTTCTTCTGCTTAAACAAAAAATGATTTAAAAATGGGAATAAAAATAAAATAAAAGAAATCTGTATAGTGAAAAAACTGGTTTTTCTTATTTATTTCTTATATTTCTCATTTTAAGACAAACATTTTTACCTTTTTCACAGCCCGTTGAAAGATAAACTAAGCAGCAGTCAAACAAAAAGTCTTAAATACACAATAAAAAAAGCAAGCCAATAACAATAAAAGCAAAATTCATATCGGTATCCCACTGTAGAAAGAGTCGGAAAAAAGAGTTAATTGGTTTATACAGAAAGGTAGTTTTTAGCCAGAAAACCAAAACGCATCAGCATTAAACTGGTAATAAACCAATAACAAAAAATTCCATAGAAAACTGACTAAAAATTGAAAACAATGTTTTCATATGTACATAGAAAAACATATATAGACAGTTGTTGAAAACTAATTGGAAACGCTTTGCAATTTAAAGAAAACGCTTTCAGTCGTAAAGTACCTCAGGGTGGATAAACAACGCGAGCGCGTCATCGTCATTATCGTTTAAGAGCAGTCAGGCCATCTTTGCTTCTCGGCAATCTCGGTGATTTACGTCTCACTGTAGCATTGGCTGATTTGTCTGCCTCGAAAAGCTGTACTGCGGTACAGTTATAAGTGTTTGTATTAGTCAGCCATGTGCATTTGCTTTATTTTTAGTCTAAAACCTTAAAAAGGTATAATTTAAATTAAAACCCTATACTGGTGGAGCACCATTCAAAACTAAAAATATCATTAATTATAAATCAAATGTCGGATATTAGTGGAGAAGCATACTAAACTCTGACTGCAGATCCTGGAGGAGACGTTGAACGTTAAACATGAAATTTTCATCTGAATTTGGGAATTCTAACTTTTTATGCAAAAATATACGATTGCTATAGACCCTGGAGGAGGCGAATAATATTTTTTAAATCAAAAGCCATATATTCGTGGGGCACCATACAAACTTCAAAATCTTACATATTCTTCGTAACGATTACGATCGAAATATATACGTTTGGATCTTTATACTCTTTTACAGCTATTTTTATGGATATATTACATACAGAATATAAGTTCAAAGTATATTCGATAGGAAAAATTTTTTATTTTCGGTTTGGGGTGTTAAGTTAACTACCCCTTGCTACTTCCCTATTATGCCCAAAATTTACACAACTCTTCATCTCCATAAACCAAAGCTACCTGATTTCCATTTTGACATGTCATACGGTATGACCTGTAGAGCGTTTACAAAATTTGGGGGTAAGGAAACTACCCCTTGCCCCCTCCCGATTATGCCCAAAAACTATACAGCTCTTTATCTCCATATACCAAAGGCACATACTAAATTTAATTTTGATATGTCAAACGGTATGATCTGTACAAACTCCACAAAAATATGTAGTGGCAGGGTTAATTACACAAACCGCTTGACAAACCATTGTTTTTTATTTCCCTATAACCAATTACACTCATTTGCTCAGTGGCTATGGCAGAGTTGTTGGCTGCTCTTATTAAGCGTAGAAAGGAATGCAAACAATGAAAAAATTTTATTTATTTCTTTATATTTAAAATCATAAATTAATATTAGTAAATAATTATAAAATCAACAAGTAATGGCGTTTATAGGCCATGGCTACTGGGCATTAGACATAACATGAAATTATTTAATAGTTTATATAAGAAAGAACACATTTATTTTTTTCAGTGTCATTTATTTATTTTGCTCTATACGAGATTTAATTACTCTCTCAAATTATCTTTGTGGGTGTATGGGTGCATAAGTTTTGTTTCATTATCAAAATTTTGATTTTTATTTGCATTTGCATTTATTGCCAACATGTATGATAGCAACAAAACAACAAAAGTTGCAATGTTGGTGATCTCATATTTTTAAGAAACAATGTAGAAATGAATGTATGCAGAACTGATTGATCATCATGCCCTTAGTTTTAGTATATATTTTTAAATCTTGGAAAATCATTAAGAAAGAAATAGAAATCAGATTTTTATGTTTCCAAAATGAAAATGCTAAAATATAAAATATTTACCTGCGTTACAAGGAAGTGTTAGTTTGAAATTTGGACGCATTAAAAGCTTGATAGTGATAGTGTTGACATTAATGAACTAATTTTTCAAGCGATTAGTTAATTAGATTAATTTTGGCTAGATTACACTTAATCGTGATTAAATAATAACCATTAATCACATTAACAAAGGCCCCCAACCAAAAAAAGTGTTTAAAATGAAAATACATTGGTTTACTAAATATTTCGCAAAGTGACACAAACCTACCTTGTTGAAAGCTGGTATGCTCCTGATTTTAAATTTTTACATGTTTTGTTCTCTTTGTGAGATTCTAGTTGAGATTGTGTATGTGCTCACAGACCCTTAGGGGTTTGCGTGCACATTAATTATTACTCGATAATTTAAGTAACCCCCTGGAGTTACCCGAAACATTGTAAGTTGCCTAATTTATTACAAAAATTTCCTTTTAATAGGTATTTTATAGGTTTAAGAAATAAGGGGATTTTTTTAAGCATGAAATAATTTACGGTGAAATTATTTAGAATTACAACTTTGGTAAAGGGAATCACCGCTGTTGTTAATAAGTGGAATTTTTTTCTGTTCAATTTAATGAATCTTTATATCAAAAATTCTCCGTAAAATTTTTGCGGACAGGCAGGCAGCTGTGTACACTCAAAGCTTACTTGGGTCCAACCAATGCTGGTCCCTTTGTTTAACCAAGTTAGGTTAGATTACGAAGGCAAATTTTTGACCATTCAAATTTGAAAACTGAACAGCTGTTTACAATAAACTAAACTATCAGAGCACTGTAAAATTAAATGAGAGAAAGGTGTTTAAAATTCTATTAAAAGTTTAAAATTGTACAAAATGTTTAAAATCTCAGACCCTTAGGGGTTTGCGTGCACATTATTATGTAGTTATTGTGATAACAATGGTAGGCAAAAAAAAGAGCTTGAACCTTGTTACGTGGATTTAATGGACTTTTATGTGCTGAATCCTAATCTGTTTACAGATTGATTCTATCACGTCTAGTTTTTGAGATATTCTTATTTAAATAAAATACTGATATTGAAATATTTAATAATCTTAATGTGTTACATAATGTGCATCGATTTTCATCATTTATGGCTTATTTTATTCCTAGTATACCTAGCTTTCCGAATAAGGACAAAAATATAAAATATTTGCCGATTTAAGTTTTTTGCGAATAACTCCGAAACAGTTGAATACGAAAAAAAAAATTATGTAAAGTTGACTTAAAGGTAATTTTATCCCTTTTCTTTTGGTGTTTCAATTATTAAAATCGAACAATCCGTTAAATAGTTATTTAGAAATAAGGGTGCTGTAGCTTAAGTGCTTAGCACGTTGACTACTAAGCAATGGTCACGAGTTCAATACTCAGCCATGGCAACATCAATTTTTTCTGATATGTATTAATTTTCTTTTCATATACATACATATGTATGTACATTTTAAATCAGTGGATAAAAATCTATCGCGTAATGATGAGAATACTACGCTCATCGTGGGTTAAAAAAGATTGTATGAAAAAAAGTTTGTCCTTTTATAATAAAAAAATCTTTCAGTTTAAGACTTAACAATATACCTACATATCACTGTTGCTAACGTTTTCTTATGATTTCCCACCAAATTTGTACTGAAAAACGCCAGTAATTAAAGTGAAAAAATATCTAAAAATATAAAAATTACATTTAAATTCCAAAATATTTAAATTTATTTAAATTTTAAAGCCATTTCTGTTCAGTAGGTTATGCTATTTAATTATGGAAATTATGCACTCATGCCAACGCTTCTTCCAATCCTCGAAGCACTTCTGAAATGCGCTTTTAGGTATGGCCATCAACTCGTTTTTCAATTCTGACTTTATTTCATCTCTTGCACACTGTGTAATTTTTTAAGTCATGGCAAAATAACCATATACGGACACCACTACGTCATAAAAGACCAAAAAAAAGACCCCTGTCTCCCAGTTTTGCCCAAAGGAAATTTAATAAAAATTAAAGAAAACTCTTCAGTTAATCGACAGTCTGTTGCATTTTAGGCAAATTTTAAAGTAATTTTTATCAGATAAAAGTTAAACCTTTCTCAAACAACAACTTTTAAAATTTTTAGAAATTTTAGTTTTAATGAATAAATCCAATCGACAACAGCATTAGTTCATTTTTAATACAGTTTTATTTTCAACGTTTATTGATAAAGTCCATTCTAAATGGTTATGTGAGCAAACAGAACTTGGAATGTCGAAAATACTCACAAAGTATTTAAGAACATCTTGCCCTCGCTCGGCCTTTTTTGTTACAATACAGTTACAATTAAATTCAAAATTGTAAATTAATTTTACACGCGTAATAACTAATACCTTTAGCTGAAGTGACACAAATGCAACGCGCAAACTAAAAGACAAGAACACTTACTTGCCTACTGGAGCACATCCAGACATCTTTTGTTTACATCTCATCCAGGTGGAGTAATTCGTCCTATATATTTTTGAAAAGATAAGATTTGTTTTGTGCCGTTACTTACGGTTTTCGATACAATTTCTAAATGTTTTCAAAAATACCATGTCACCTACCACATAGTCAACAATCGATTTATGTATTGTGAATAAAATTTTAATTCAGAACTAGTTATTTAGCACTTATATCTTATTTTAACTTGAAAAAAAAACGGTGATTTGGACAACTCTCCTATTGACAAAGGACTTTCGGATAGGGATACTTCGCCATCGCTGTGTGCACGCCTTTTCTTCTTCGATTAAGATTTTTTATAATTACTGTTGTCTGTATCAGATCCGGAATGACTAACACTATCTTCTTTGTCATCACGTCTGTCGTCTGAAGAATCGCTAACATCTTCGTCATCCTCCTCTTCGTCATCCGGTTCATCTTCATCATCACCATCGCTTACTTTAGATTTTCTAACACGTTTCCTTTTTGTTTAATCTTCTTCTTCACTCTTCTTACGTTTAATTTGAACATTTAAACCGGCGGTTACATTGTCCTCCACAGTGGGACTTAAACTATCAAGAGCACGATCTCTTCTCAATTCTCTGCGTGCCTTAAGTTTCTGGCGGGCTATTTCTTTGCGCTTTTTATTTCTTGATCAGCTGCTAACAATTTGGTTCTGCGTGCTACCAATTCGGGATCCTCAGGTGAACGACGTTTTTCTGGTGGAGCTACAGCGGCCTTAGGGGTAATAACATCATCTAAGACGACAGTTGTTTCTCGTGCTTGTCTTTATGGCGTTTATGCTTTTTGCGCTGTGTGTGACGGAAAAACGCTAGATTTAGCTGCAAAATCTCCAAATTGGCAACAGTGATACATATACATACATATATTGTTAAGTTTTACACACAATGTGCCTACATATACATATATGTATGTATATAAAGTACAAAATATGTATGTACATATGTTTGTTTGTAGACCGAGATTACTGGAATTTTAACAGTTGGGTAAAATAGGGTATATGTTTTTTTGATATTTCAAGTGGGCATGTAACTACCATTACAAAGTAAATATTTATCATCGTGTTACTTGGGAACTTTAATACATAAAACCTTGAAAAATTGTTCAAGTAACTCTCTTATTTATATGCATAATGTAGCAAAAAAAGTGGTTGGATTGGAATAGTGAGCGTGGTACCTCCCATACAAAGGGAAACATTGTAGCTAGAAAACTATACAGGTAGGCTCTTGTAATGTTGCACCTATAACCCCCTATTAATATACATACATAGTCTAGCAAAACACAGACTGAATTCGAATAGTGGGCGTGGTACCTCCCATACAAAGGAAATAATTATTATCGTCTATCTGGAGATCTGCAATAGTAGAGTCTTGAAACTTTGCAGAAGTAACCCTCATACTAATGTGCATAGTCTAGCGAAACACAGACTGGATTGGGACAGTGGGCGTGGTACCTTCCACACAAAATTAACAATTATTATCGTGTACCTAGAGAACTAAAATAGGCAGCGAAAAAGGTAGCAAAATAATATATTTTTTTGCAAATCGAATGTATTTCATCGGTGCTCCCTCTACATATTACTATATGATAAAATTTTATAAATTCTTAAAACAAAATATATAAAATATTTATCAATCATTTTAGTAATTAACAAACAACTTGAATAGTTTAATTTCTCCACATTCATTTAATTTTCTGAATTTGGCATTTAAAAAAATACTCATAGATTCATACATAAAAAAAACAGAAAGGAAATTGGCATAAAAAACAGTTTATTGTGGAAAAAACACACACACAAAGGCCAAACAAATTTAATTAACAATTGGAAGTTGTGTCTCCATTTAATTTGTTATTCATTCATTTATTCTCTCAAATCTCAAAATAAATTTGTTGGAACTTTGATGTAGCTGACGATTGAATCACGTGATAGATTGGATAATGAATAGTCAATTGGTTTTATACTTTGGCGTATTATTTATGTATGAAAATTAAAACTAGAGGGCAAGAAATTTAGAAGTCATAACTTTAACAAGCTAATAATTCTATTAAGTAATAATAAAACAGTAGGTTTTATAATATCTTGAAGTATTTCTTTCTTAACAAAAATAAATAAAAATAAAAAAAATAAATAAATTGAATGTTTAATAATGCCGCTCATTTTAATTTCCACACCAATTGTAAGACTCTTACTTTTACAGTGCTTCAGTTATGGTTTATGTATTTACTTTATATAAAGGTACCCATCCCTGGATAAAATTCTAAAATTTATAAAAAGTTCTAAAAATGATAGCAAAGCTCTGTGTTTAAAATATTTCAATAACGTTGTAATTCCACGAAGTAAAAATAAAAAAAAAAATACAAATTTTATTCAATTGGCTCCTAATGTCACGCAATAATGTTTAAAATATAGGTATCAGTTTTAAACCGAAAATTTCAGTACTTTTAAACCGGAAATTACATTTTTCTCTGCTTTTGATGGACTTTGAATTCTCGAGAATTTCCGTTTTTATACAGCTAATACACTAAGACATATTTTCATAATTTATATATAAAGACACCGATAATTAAAGGCAAAATTTACCAAAACGAATTTTGCGTTTAAGTTGAAGGTAAGATCGATCATCCGCCCAATAAGTTATTTAAACCCTTCGTTTTAACGTACACTTACTATGGGAAAGTTGTGAAAGCCGCCCTAATAGTCAATGCAGCCATTTTAGCCACTTTCGAGCTAAATTTAGCAAGTGTTGATTTGGACAAAACGCGAAAAATTTTAGTCCGAAACTCCAAAACGCGTTTTTTAAATCTAGCTTTTAGCCCTTTTTTTTCTTTTTGTATAAGTTAGTTTTTTTAATTGATTCTCTTTATACCTATATTCTGGTAATATTGTAGGTACAACAAATTCAAACTTCAAAACATACGTGTTTCGGCATTTTGAAAAATCACACCGGAATTTAATTTTAGAGGCGGTTAAAGTTTCTTAGCACTGGCCCGTTCTTGCAGCATATCGAAATATAAAACTATGGTTTCTTTACATCTGAGGTGTAGAGTATGTTTAGCAAATCCCTTAACGGCCAATCTAAAATTTGATTGGCTTTTGGTGTTTAAGTTTTGGGTTTTGGTTTTGGTGTGTTCTACCAGAATTAATGGTCGGAAACCCGTAATTTTTTTCCTGTTTAACTGTATAATTTACATATACACATGTATATAATAAACACAATATAAACACAAGTAGCTTCTTAAATGATGTTGTTTTGAAACTAATGAATTTTTTCTGTCTGAAATATTGACTACCAGCATTGAGCAACCCAATGCTGGGATGCCAAAACTGTTCGTTTTGGAACCCAATGTTGAGATGCCCAAACAGTTCCTTTTGTTAAAAAGAAGTGTTGGACGAAGTAAAACACGCATCTAGAGAGCTGAACGCTAAAAGTTCGCGAGACTGGCTTGCTAATGTACAACACTAATGGCCCTCTCGTCGTATGGTATTAACTTTGAATGAAGATCTCAGATTACAAGGTTCATTTGACTCAACAATTGAAGGCAAACAACCAACCATCACTTCATAACGACTTCTCAGTTTGGGACTTACAAAGCTCTAATCGAATATTGAAATGGGCCTTTTCTGAGGAATCGGAAAATACGCACATCATTGTTGAGAAGTTAATGCATCCAACGACAGTTTGATGTAGATTAAATTGGAAATATATATTGTTTATTTCTATATATAAATAAGATATAAATATATTTTATTTATTACTAGCTGTGTCCGCCACTTCGTCAGCGTCATTGCAATATTTTGTTTAAATTTGTTTTCAAAGTAATCCACATAAAATTTTAAGAATCTGTAGAAACCATAAATGTTATGAATTTACTTCATATAGAGGTACCCATCCCTGGGTTATTACTCAGGAACAAATGTTTTATATAAAATTCGAAAATTTATAATTTTCTAAAATTATTGTAGAATTCTGTAATTAGTGTTTAAAATATCCCGCTTTCAAAAAAAGGTGCAGTCGAGTTTTATGTACCATTGAATCGATAAAATTCGTACTTTCACCACTTTTTTCAATTTACTCTTGGAAATAATATATTTTTACGAGAAAAAATTTTATTAAAATTTATCGTGTAGTTTTTACATGATGCGAACACAGAAAGACAAATGGACAGACAGACAAAAATTAGTGTTTTGTACCTATTCCATTTCGACTACTATCTGCACCCAAAAACAAAATTTTCCAAAAAATATTTAATATACAAAAATGGTCCTTTTAAAGTTTTATTATAATTATAGATGTACTTATCGTTCCATTTCTTCTAAAACCACGTAAGCGTCAGAAAACGAAAAAAAAACTTAATACCTTTTTAAATACATATAAGCTTCTAAATATTTTTGGCACAGCATGACTGTGCAATTCTCTGAAGGGTGTAGAAACCTTTTATTAAAAAATTCGTGATATAAAATAACTGTAGACAATTTTGTAGCCTAAGGACAATAATCGATCATAAATTTCTACTATTTCTGTTTCAATGTGTACTTACAGATAAAAAAATATATATATAAAAATAAAACAAAAATGTAAAAAATATAATAAAAAAAAAAAAAAAAAATATATATATATATATATATATAAATATAAAATATTATTTTCCACATTAAAAAAAATATAAAATTTAAAATAGGTATAGGTATAAGAAAATAACATAATTTTATATAAAATCAATATAAATAAAGTACAAAATGTATTTGTATGTCGGAAAGTTACAGCTGCCTACACGAGTAAACCGATTTTTTTGAAATTTTCACAATTTATTATTAGATATACAGTTTGTAAAATAGGGTACCTTATTTTTTGATATTCGATGTGGGCATTGCACCTCTCATTCAAAGTAAATACTGCTTAGTAATTGTAATAGTTACCGCCTTGAAATTAGTTTAGAGAAAAATACACTGGATTGGAATAGTGGGCGTGGTACCATACAAAGTACATATATAATTGTTATCCTATATCTAGAGAACTGTAATAGGTATCACCTAGAAATTTCGCACCAGTAACCCCCATATTAACGTACATAGTCAAGCTAAACACACACTGAAAATGGAATAGTGGGCGTGGTACATCCCATACAAAGTGAAAAATTTTTACCGTGTTTCTGGATAGTCTTGAAACTTCGCACGAGGAACAACTGTGCTAATGCGCATAGTGTGCTAATATACAGAATAAATTGAGCAGTAAGCGTAGTACCTCCCATACAAAGTGAAAACTTTTTACCGTGTACATAGAGAGAACTATAATAGGTATGGTCTTGAAATTGGGTATAAGTAATCCCCATAGCAATGCGTATACTGCAGAAAAATATAGGCTGAATTGTGACAGTGAGCGTGGTACCCACCATACAAAGTAAAAAAAAGTATTATCGTGTATCCAGAGAACTGCAATAGTTAGCGCCTTGAAATTTTAGTAACCCCCCACATTAAGATTGTTTAGAGAAAGGCAGACTGGATTGGAATGGCGGACATGTTTCCTCCTATATAAAGTGAAAAATTATTATCGAAGATAGTGGGAGTGATACATCCCACAAAAATTTGATGGGAAGAGTAGAAGTCGTGCATACAAACTAAAACATTTTTGTCCATACTTTTTTAGAGACATATTATATATATTTTATTGTATTTTCTAAGGATGGGTGCAGCAAAGCGCACCGGAGGTAGCTAGCAATTAATATAAAAATAACATGACACCATTAAACTTCACAACAAATCAAAAAATCAATATTTTTAATGAAAACATACATATCACGATAAAGTGAATCATGATTAAAAAGAGAATAGCTAAAATAAATAATCAAATCAAAAACTACATTTGCCGATTATAGTACATATTAATAAACAATTTACATTTTTCAACAATAGCAAAAGTGCAAGTGGATAATATCATAGCTTTTTTGTGAAATGCATCAATAAAATACCGCATTTGCTCTTCCGCAAAACCATTTGCATCAAAAACTGAATACCGCTAATATAAACCATCATATTTTAATCAGGTAATTACAGTAGAACAAATGATTATTTTTTAAAGGTATATGAACTTTTAACTTTCAAGTGTCATACTCCATAAGCCATTACGTGACATAAATGTATAGTGAACTGTCTATATCGTTGGGTCACTATCCCACTATAAATTTAACTATAAAAACAATATACCCAGCTTAAAAAAACTATAAATTTATGCTTAAAAGTCAATGACTCTGAAAAGTGGTAAATACATATGAACGCATAGTAAAATAATTACTTGGCAACCCTAACTCACACCAAAGGATGCCAGTTGAAACAAAAATGGAAAACCTTTGTATATACAACGTACATACATCAGTGTTCGGATTTGTGGTAAAATTGTACCAAATTTGGTGCAAACACATCAGTATTACACTATTAAATATTTTTACTTTTTATTACAATAATAAACATTTATTATGAACCTGTCTAGGAATGACTAAATACCAACCCTGTCTAGGAATGACTAAATAGCAACATAATTTATGTTCAGGATTTTTATTATTGTTGGTACAATACTAATTAAATATTTTATATATATTGCTTCGACTTTTCTGTCAACTCAGGTAAAAAAACTAAGATACCTGGTTTTGATATTTGATTGTGTTTTGGAACGACAGAACGATTGGAAATAAAGAAACGTATTTTTTTGTATAAAAAATAGAACTCATTGTTTTTAATTACAATCACATCAGTTGGCGACGAGGATTTTAAAGAAATCATGCAATGACTACGTTAGAAAACGTACTCACACAACTACTTTTACAACAGCAACAAGCTGCAGCTCGACAACAAGAATTGATTGAAATTCTTTCAAAGAAATTTGAAAGCAATTTATCTGTTCAGTCAGACTCGCAACCACAACATCAGGAGACACTAATGGATATAATTGCAAGGAACATTCAAGAATTTTGGTACGATCGAGATGATAACTTAACTTTTTCAAATTGGTTTGGTCGCTTCGAAGAACATTTTGTAGAGGATGCAAAAAATCTGGATGATAGTTCTAAAACCAGGTTACTTCTGCGTAAACTTAATCAAAATGTTTATACGAAATACGCAGATTGCCTTCTTCCAAAAAAGCCAAAAGAATTAAATTTTGAACAAACAGTACAGCAGTTAAAATTATTGTTTGATAAAAAAGAGTCTTTGTTTAGTGTCCGATACAAATGTTTAAAGACGCAAAAAAATGATTTGGAGGATTATGTGACTTATGCGGACAGGGTAAATAAGCAGTGTGAACTTTTTGTTCATGGTCAAATGTCAACAGATGAACTTAAATGTTTAATATTTATCATTGGTCTCAATTCGTCTAAAGATGCCGATTTACGAAGTAAACTTTTAAATAAATTGGAGACAACTTCTGAAAATCTTCAATTGGAGGTACTTGTGGCGGAGGCTCAAAGGTTTAAATCACTTAAGGAAGATGTTAAGATGGTAGAAGTTCCATGTCCATCCATCAGTATTGTATTACCTGAAGATACTCAAGTACAAAAGATATATAATAAACAAAATAATCAAGTAATAAACAATAATGCTTCTCCTAATAGACCATGTTGGCTATGCGGTGCAATGCATTTTGTAAAAAACTGTAACTATTTAAACCACAAGTGTAAAATATGTCACAAAATCGGCCATAAGGATGGCTACTGTTCATGTTTCAATGAAAAACAACGTAAGAAAAAGGCATATTCAAATAAATATTTTACTTCACAAAAGGTTACTGTCGTTGCTGGTCAACCAGTCAAACAAGTACGAGACCACACCTTGTTAAGAAAATATATTACAGTTATAATTTTGAATATTCCAATGAAACTGCAATTCGATACAGCTTCAGACATTACTATTATATCAAAAACAAACTGGCTTAAATTAGGAAAACCGAAGCTGACCAAATGTTTACGTAATGCAATTTGTGCATCTGACTATGACATTTCAATTATTGGTGAGTTTAACACAAGCATTTGTCATTTGGAAAAATCTGTTTTTTCGACTATTTATGTTGCAAACTCTGAATCACTAAATGTTTTTGGAATTGATCTGATAGAAGAGTTTGAATATTGGAATATACCCATCAGTAAGACCTGTTTAAACATTTCAGTCAACTTTAATAAGGAAGTGATTTTTGAAAAGGTAAAAGCACATTTTCTAAATGTTTTGAATTCTTCAACAGGCCATTGCAATAAAATTAAAATTCATTTGGAACTTAAGTCAAACTGTAAACCGGTATTTAAGCCGAAAAGGTCCGTACCGTATGCTATGCTACAGAAAGTGGAAGAGGAACTAAATCGTTTACAGGCAATGAATATAATAACACCTGTCACTCATTCCGAATGGGCTGCACCTATTGTTGTGGTACGTAAACCTAATAATAAAATTCGTATTTGTGGCGATTACTCTACGGGCTTAAATTCATGCCTTGAAAAAAATCAGTATCCTATTCCACATGTGGATGATATTTTTTCAAAAATGACAAATTGTAAAGTTTTTACCACGTTAGATTTATCTGATGCTTATCTCCAATTTGAAGTAGATGATGATATGAAAAAGATATTAACCGTAAACACGCATAAAGGACTTTTTGAATATAATAGACTTCCTTTTGGAGTTATGTCTGCTCCAGGTGCTTTCCAACAGGCAATGGATACTATTTTATCTGGTTTTAAAGGTGTAATTACATATTTAGATGACATAATCATAGCAACATTAACAATCGAAGAAAATTATAAGCTGGTTATGGAAGTTTTTAGTCGTTTTAATGAATACGGTTTAACTATCAACTGGGATAAGTGTGAAATGTTTAAGACCTCCATTAAATATCTTGGTCATATTTTGGATTCTGATGGAATACATCCAGACCCTCAGAAAATTGAAATAATTCAAAATCTACCTAGACCAACAACTGTTTCAGAGCTTAGATCTTTTTTAGGAGCTGTTAATTATTATGCAAAATTTTTACCAAAAATGAGACAACTGCGCCACCCTTTGGATGAACTTTTAAAAAATGGTGTGGATTATGTTTGGAATGACAAATGTGAAAAATCTTTTCAGGATTTTAAGAAAAATTTAACATCACCTTTATTACTTACGCATTATAACCCGAATTTACCCATAACGATAGCTGCTGATGCTTCAATGATGGGGATTGGTGGTCAAATTTATCATTCAATGCCAGATGGTTCTAATAAGGTAATTTATCATATTTCACGTGCTATAACTCCTACTGAGAAACGTTACAGTCAGATAGAGAAAGAGGCTTTGGCTATTGTGTACGCATGTACTAAGTTCCATAAAATGATCTATGGACGAAAGTTTACTTTGCTTACAGATCATAAACCCTTATTAGCTATTTTCGGTTCAAAAAAGGGGATTCCGACTCACACCGCCAACAGGTTACAAAGGTGGGCTTTAACTATGACGTGTTATGACTTTGATATTCAGTATGTGAACAAAAAAGATTTTGGAAATGTAGATATATTATCAAGACTTATAAATAATCAGCAAGCAGAAGCCGAAGATTTTATTATTGCAAATATAGCGGTTGAAGATGATGTTAAAGCCATATTACAAGAAAGCCTTCAAGAGATTCCAGTTACACGGCAGATGATTTATAACGCTTCGAAAGATGATCCAACCATGCAGAAAATTTATAAATACATACAAGAAGGTTGGCCAATATCTTCTAAAAATCTTGAACCAGAATTATTACCATTCTTCAACAGGCGTGAATCACTCACTGTGGTAGATGATTGTCTGATGTTTGCAGAACGTTTAATAGTGCCATTAAAATTTAAAGCAAAACTATTGAAACAACTTCATCGAGGTCATCAAGGCATAGAAAGGATGAAATCTATTGCCAGATCATATATATATTGGCCAGGGATAGATTCCGACAATTCTACCTACGTAAAGCAATGTTCTGGGTGTTCTTCTGCTGCCAAATCTCCCGTAAAAACTGAACTCAGTTCTTGGTCCTTACCACAACAGGTTTTGGAAAGACTTCACATTGATATTGCCGGCCCTGTTCGAGGTTATTATTATTTAGTTATGGTAGATTCGTTTTCAAAATGGCCGGAAGTAATCCAATTATCTTCAATATCTGCTAAAGCAGTGGTAATGCAAATGGAAGAATTTGTGAGTCGATATGGGGCCCCCAAAACCATTGTATCCGATAATGGTACGCAATTCGTGTGTGGCGAATTTGCCCGATTTTGTTTATCATATGGTATAAATCATATAACAACACCTACATATCACCCTCAGTCAAACGGACAGGCGGAACGTTTTGTTGATACTGTAAAAAGATCTTTACAGAAGGCTTATGATATTGAATCAAAGAATGATAAACTCAATTTACTAATTTTTCTTGGTCAATATCGTTCTACACCAAATCCAAATGTTCCTGAAAATAAATCACCAGCTGAATGGTTTGTTGGTAGAAATATTAGATTCCAAATGGATCTTTTAAAAGTGGAGGAAAAAGTGGAACCTATTAAAAACAAGGAAATGGAAGACGCATATAACAAGAAGCATGGTGCTTGCAAGAGAAGTTTTAAAGCAGGTGATTTAGTTTTCGCAAAGGTTTTTAAAAATAATAAATTTATTTGGTGCCCTGGAAAAATAATAGAGAAATTAGGATCAGTTATTTACAACGTTTTAGTAGAAATAAATTCTAGGAATATACTACATCGGAAACATTCAAATCATCTTCGCAGTCGCGTTAAAGAAGGGAGAATGTTGGTACAATACTAATTAAATATTTTATATATATTGCTTCGACTTTTCTGTCAACTCAGGTAAAAAAACTAAGATACCTGGTTTTGATATTTGATTGTGTTTTGCAACGACAGAACGATTGGAAATAAAGAAACGTATTTTTTTTATAAAAAATAGAACTCATTGTTTTTAATTACAATCACATCAATTATTTACTTTGATAACCCTTTTATGTATGTGATAGGTAATTTTTTTCTGCGTTGAAACTTTAAAACTTTTTTGCATCGCCTCAATCAGTTCGGGCTGTATTCAGCTGACATATTTGTCTATTCATTCTAGTGTGAAATCTTAAGGTCTTTTTTAGTAATTAAATAATTCTTTAATTGTTCTTCCAAATAACACCAGGCATAATCTATCGGATTAAGATCAGGTGACTTTGGTGTATTTTAAAGCAGTTGATGGAAATTAACCAGCTAATAATATTGTAAACATTTTGCTTATGGAAAATATTAGTAAATTAGAAACACAAACAGAAATTCAAGGAATCAATGTCAGTTATCGTTACTTTACAACTTAATGTCAAGCTGTTTTCTTTTTTTACTACATGCTCAATTTGGTACAATTGATGCTGATTTGGTACATTTTTATAATTCTGAAGGTACAATTTAAACATTGTCAGATCCCAACACTGACATACATATATGCAAGACCTTGTGTAGGTATGTGAAAAAAAAAACCGAAAGCAAGACCAGCCACAAAGCACGCAAAAAAGGCGAAAGAGAAGAAACATGTGAAACCGGCATTGATTACTGCCAACATGACTCACTCCACAAAATTCCAAAATGCAATTAATATTGATGAAAAAAAGATGCCAGCACTAAATAAACGCACATAATAAAATTAATAAACGTTTTTAGACACTTCTTAAGTGAAATTTTAACTTTATAGCTTTTTTATGTCTTACCTTTTAAAGAAAATTGTTTTCAGTGAAACGCTTTCTTTGTTGTCAAATCCCCAACAAACCTCACTTATTTGATTTCCAATAAAATCTTGAAAAAAACTCGGTACTTTTTTACACTTAATTTTATTTGAAATTATTGAACGACGAATCGAAGTTAAGGCGCGTTCTTTACAATTTATGCTTTGTGCTGGAACTTCTTTGTCTCGTCTTTCGCAGTTTTCACTGTTTCTGTTTTATACTGGCTGTTGCGCTTTTTCGCACTTTTAACACACACACTATCACACCAAACTACTTGTTTAGATGATGCTTGTTCTTGTTGTTTTAGCAAGTTTTTTTCTTGTGCGTTTGATTTTTGTTTTATATTAATAAAACCTTTTCCAATGTTTTATTTTACAAACACGTATAAAACAAAATTGAATGGAATGAAAACGAAAATTAAGCAAAATTAAACGTAAATGAAAATTAAAAAAACAAATCAAATTCCCTTGTGAAAAATGACACGACTTCTTTGCAACTAGAAAATATAGAGAGCGGCGTACAGAATACAACATGGTTGGTTATAGATGTACTAAAAGAGAGTGTATTATTTTAGAGTTGTATTTTTTAGCCAAAGGTCAATCTACTAATAAAAATGATCAGCATTTAAGTGCCTTTAAACAATGTCGAAAGAATTTTATAATCGTAATTTTAAGAGATCATACCGTCCAATTACATTAAAAAAAATGTTAATTTGTTTTTATTTTAAATGTACGGAAAACGAATTCTTACGAGATAGTGAAACAGGCAGTAAATCTTCCCCACATCTACATGAGTCATTAACCCCCGTCACCATTAAACATAAATATCTCTTAACAAAAGTCAAACTTCATACAAAAAAACATTATTTTAAATACAGTTTTTTTTAATATGAAGTTTGACTATTGTTAAGACATGTTTATGACTAATGTGGACGGGGGTTTGCCCCCATCCCCCCGTCGCCATAAGACATTAACATCTTTTAACAAAAGTCCAAATTCTTATAAAAAAAACAGTCGTAAAGTAGCTCTGGGTCGGGGAACAAGTGCGTGCGTTATTGTCATTATCGTTTAAAGTCAATCAGGCCGTCCTTCGAGTGGTTTGCGTCTCGTTCTCACACTGGCTGATTGCGTCCTCGAATAGCTGTACTACGGAACTGTTATTAGTGGTTGCTTAATCAGCCACGTATAATCGTTTGTTTATCGTATATAATCTGGAAATTTTAATTTCAATAAGTTGGACATTGGTGGAGCACCATATAAAAAAAATAACTTTTAACTGGAGGAGCACCTTAATTTTTTACTGGTGGAGAACCAATAAACTCAAGTTTTTGCACTGGAGGAGCACAAGAGTTTATTAATTTTACCTAGCTGAATTTAGAGGATTTTGGAGGAAGCTAAGGCAATCCCGCGCTTTGGTTTCGTACCTTTGCCATTTACCAAATTTTTTTGGTCAGAATCCAAAAATAAAAAAACATTCTTTTTAATATTGTTTTTTTTTTTTTAATTGAAGTTTGACTTTTATTAAGACATGTTAATGGTTAATGGACACGGGGGCTTACCCCGTCTTAGGGGGCGACAGTTAGTTTCAGAGTTACGGACCCCAACGTTTCTATGTAAAGTATGGTATATCTCGAGTGTTTAATGACGAAATGGGGCAATATGGCTATCATTGGAATGGTTTATGTAATCGGTTTACTAAAACATTTTTTAAGTTATTTAAGGCCGGGGCACATACATATGTACATATATAATACGTCATACGTTATACTTTGACGTACTCAACTGTGATTCAATTACCGACGGACACAATGAGTAAGTTTTTGACGGATATAAAATCAGGAAAGAAAACACTTGAAAAGCTTTGTTCTCCATTTTAATTCATTTATTTTGCTGTAAACTGGTTAAACACCTAAGTGTGAACGCCATATTATAAAACAATGATAGTTGCATTGCACTTGTTGATACCCATTCGAATGACTGTTGTATAGCGCTTTGATATATTATTTACCATAATGACCAAATCGTTAAAAAACAAACGTTATTATTCAAAAAGTTATTGTTTTGTTCTTATTGTTTTCTTTTGTTTATTGTTGTACTCTGTGGTTAAAGGTTAATAGGTACTTCATAATTGTTTTTACATTTATTTTGTTTTATTTTTGCTCCCACTCAACGCGAAAAGAAAAATCAATTGATAGCTACATATCAAACTGCTTAGCGTTAACGGGGTCATCTAAACACAGAAAACCTAGTTTTTAAATCGACTCCATTTGTAAATTTTTTCCTTCAAAGTACTCCAGAATTTTATCTCATACAAACCTTAAAAGAAAAAAGCTTATTTAAATAAACTTTTGTTTTTGAAATTAGTTTTTTTATTAGTGTTTTTAACTCACACTTACACACATAGAGGAAAAGATAAAAAAAACTTAAAGAGAGGGAGTTACATATTATAGATGAGTTATAAAAAAAATAAGACTTAGTAAATTTAATAAATAATTTTGTGGCCTTAAAAATCTTTTTAATCAGCTTTATCGTCAGCATCGGTCTTTGAGGAACTTTCACCAATTGGTGGCTGGGGAGTTTGGGGTTGGGTAGGAGGGACCGATTGTGGTGTTCCAGGTGGTGCTCCTGTTACAGCTGCCAACGGTTGTTGTGGCGGCGGCAATGAATGTCCTGTTGGTGGAGCACCAGGAAGTGGCTGTTGTTGGCCATAAATATCATGAGGTGGCATATGTCCAGGAGGAGGTAAGCCTGGTCCGCCTTGTCCTGGTGGTAGTTGTGGTCCAGAATGTTCACTATAGTGTAGTGGCGGTTGTGGAGGCGGTGCAGCACCATTATGTTGTGGTGGTGGCCTAGAGTTCATATAATGTGAACCAGGTGGCGGTGGACCATAAGGCTGTTGATAGTGAGAGTATGGTGGATATTGACCGTATGGTTGCTGCGGCGGTGGCGGATGTGCGCCATACTGAGGCTGATAGTAGGGTGAGCGTGTCGGACCAGCGGGTGGTGGTCCATATTGCGGGTAAGCCGCATGTGGTGGCATACCACCCATAGCTTGATGCGCTTGCATATGAGGAGGTAAATGGGATGGACCTGCATGTTGTGGAGGAGGGTGATGGGCATGCATAGGTGGCATATTAGAAGGTGGAATCTGTTGTTGTGGCGGAGGCTGACCAGCTACATTAGAAGGTGGTACATGTTGAGCGGCGGGTGGTGGCCCCACATTTGGTGCTGAGTTAACAGAAGCGGGTGGACCTCCACTCACTGGATGTGGGGGACCTTGTGTTGCCGGTACTGGTTGCTCTACTGCTGGTGCTGGTGGTAGTTGTTGTGGAGGTTGTATTTGCTGCTGTTGTGTAATGATAACAGGAGGATTTTTTGTTACCTTAGGTTTTAAGTGATCTTTAACATTTTCAGATTTATTTCCCTTAAGCATTTCTATAGGTTTGTGTTCAACTTTTGGTGGTGGTATGGGAGCTGTTGGTTTAGCTGGAGGTTCTATGTCCATAGGCTCTGGATCAGTTTTGCTACCAGACTCATGAGGTGGTTTTGTTTGAGTAGCTGACGGTGCTGTGGGGGGTGGTGCAACGCCACTTGCAGCTTCCTTTTTAGCCTCAGCAGTTAGAGATCCAGCAGCAATTGTCCCTGTTAGATGGCCTCCAGCAGCAGACTTATTGGGTGCTGCATTGGGATCATCTATTAGGCGTTGACGTTCTCGTTTCATTTCTTCATACATACGTTGCACCATCTTTTGAAAGGTATCATCATCGACGGCCGGTTTACAATGACGTTTTAATTCTTCCTGAAAGGCTAAGCTAGATTCCATCATACGCTGTTTTTTAGCCTCAAATTTTTCCTCCATTTGTTGTAATTCTGCTTCAAGTTTTGTTTGATGCATAGTCAATGAGCTTACCTGTCTCTTGAGAACCTGCATTCTTTGCGTGGTAACTACAGAACGTACGTCTGGAACCACAGCATCTGAGAAAATTTCATTGATCAAACGGTGATTGCGCAAATATCTAGCGTATGCTACATGTTTGAAAGAATAGCCATCATCCTGATCGTCTTCATCTTCTGCCGGTTGTATATCAATACGCCTTTCTTGTTGACCCTTGCCGCCACCGCCTCTAGAAGGCGTCTCGTGTACATCACCATCTGCTTTGGTCTTACTCTTGGCAGCCAAAAATGCTAAATAAGCCGGTGAACTGTGATAAGCTTTTAAATTCTTCTCATACTCCGCTTTGTCTGCCTCATACTCGTCTACAAACTCCTGTTTTTCGGTTTCAGTAAGTTGCTTCCACATTGCACCTATCTTTTTACCCAATTCCCATAATTTTAAATCTGGATGTTGAGCCTTAACACTGTCCCATATCTTCTTCGAATATCGCATATAAGGCAATATTGGCTTCTCTGGAGGTTTAGGTGGTTTGGGCGCTCGACTTTCCGATTGGCTTTTATTACTTGATGATTTTCCCGCTTTTTGAGGTGTAAATGCAGGATTACCATAGTTACTATGTGTAAAAATTGGAGTATTATCTTTATTGCGTTCGGATCCACCTCCAGCTCCAGAAGAGCGAGATCTACTACTACCACCTCCAGTTCCACTACCAGCTGCTGGTGTTGCGGGTTGCGCTGGTGCAATTTGCTTATAGTTACTTGGTAATGACATTATTTCGTTATGGCTTTAAACGATTTCTAATTCTAATTAATATATTAGTGTATTTCCAGAAATTTTCATAGAATATTTTTCACACCGCACAAAAAAAGATATACTTGTCAGAAAAAAATCGACGACGCCATTATGCTATTACAATTTTAAAATGTCAAATGATAACATGGTTGTCTTTAAAGTATATTTCTAAATATACCTTGGTTGTGTTGAAAGGTATGTATATGTTGTACCAGGTCGTAAATATTTTACACATTTAATCACAAAAATCTTATTGCATTTTTTGAAGCTCATATACATATAAATCAAATTTTCATTCGAGGACTACCCTCACACTAATTTTTTCAATGGAGGAGCATCATTAAACTCAATTTATTACAATTTATTAAACTCAATGGTATTCTCATTCATATAAAAGTTATAGGCCGCGTTGCAGATCCTGGAGTAGACCTGGCGCTTTTGTTACGTAAGTCTGTCATTTTATAGCTTTAAGATTCAAAAAACACGACCTTATTTAAACAGTTTTTTAATGTTAAGAGACAAAGAAAATGAGAAGCGGTTTGACGAACAAGTAAAAATTGTACGCTTTTACTTTTTATGAATTCAGTCTTGATGGTGTCTAAACCCCCGTCTTCATTTGCTATCAATATGTCTTAACAAAAATCAAATTTCATATATAAATAAAAACAGTATTAAAAATAATGTTTTTTATATGAAGTTTGACTTTTGTTAAGACATGTTGATAGCAAGGGGAGACGGGGCGTTAAGGATGATGTAACATCATGTCTGTTGTGTAATTAAATCTTTCTGGTCTGTCCTTTTTAAAAATTAATCACTTAACCAGAAAATTAAGTCAGGGCAAATGGAATACTACCTAAAAATGTGCTTGTATTTGAGATATGAAAACAGGTGTATATGGAGGTAAGAAATTGTCAGCGAAAATTCAGTCGGCGTTCTTTTTTAGCTATTTTTAGCCAAAGAAAACTTCAATTAAAAGAGGAATTTTTTAACACTACATCTTAGCGAGCCATTGTATTGTTCAACCATTGAACAAATTCATGTGCGCACATGAAAACCTCTCGTGAAGACAGTCGTTGTCGATGTCATGTTCGTATTCAACAGCATTATGTTCGAACATTTGTTCGCACAACGATGTCTGCCATCAATTGCTGTTTTTAGTATAAAAGTTTGCAAATCATATTTGCTATGCTATACCTACCATCTATACCTGATAAAAAATTGTCTTGATAAAAGTCAAACTTCATATAAAAAAAAAGAAATCAAGATGTACGACAAAGATAGTCTTTTATTTTATTAAAATTTATTATTTTTTTATTAAAAATTATGATGTTTTCAGTTATCATATAAAAAACGTCTGGCAACTTTGCTTGCTGCCGTTAGCACCGTTACAGCTGTGATTTTGGGCAGAAAAAATGTTCAGACGAGCTACTCATGCAATAAGGAATTTTGCAAAAAATCAAAGGAATTTTAAATATTCTTCAAAAGCAACATGCACTAAAATCCTCAACGCGACAAAAGATTCAAGTGTAAAAGTACAATGTTCTCTTCGTTTTAGCTCTGGGGTGAAGCCTACGGAACACATTGTTGACTCCGTACTAGATCATGCAACTTATGGAAGGGTTTGCACCGATACGATGGATGGTCTTAATGATTATTTAGAAGAACTGCTAGAAAGTTCGGACACGTTACCAGGCTCTGATATAACATATAGTGTAAGCTATTTTACATTGCTGTATAATTTTTAAAACTTAATTTTATTTCTTGTAAAGGATGGAGTATTAACTGTAAAATTGGGCTCCGAACATGGCACCTATGTAATAAATCGTCAAACCCCCAATCGACAAATATGGTTAAGTTCTCCCAAGACTGGTCCAAAACGTTACGACTTCGTAGGACCTGCCACAGCTGAAACCGGTAAATGGGTTTATCGTCATACCGGTGAATCAATGCATGAACTTTTACAAAATGAATTACAAACGATATTTAAGAAACGAAAGGTTGAATTCCTTAATTTGCCTTATGGTAGATAAATAAAATAATGTAAATGCAATAAACTTAAGATGGCAAGCGCTTTATTAGTTCTTGTAACAATTGCTGTTGTTGCTTAAGTGCTCGTTCTTGGATTAGTAAGCTTTTCTCTAGTAAAGTCATTTTTTCACGATGTCTTCTTTCTTGCTCTTGATTATAAAGATACATAGTAAATTCGTTACTATTTGTAGGTTCTTCTATTATTTTATTAATCTCAAGGTGTTTATTTAACTTGGCCCTTCTTTGCGGTGGCTCCTCGCAAGGTGCGGCGTCCAATCGAAGTCTTTTAGTTCTATTAGGTTGTTGCTCTATTGAAGTTTCTAAACTTTCTAATTTATTTGAAACACTAGCATCCTTTTTATCTGGGTCGTCTTCTCCAGTTTTCTTGGTATCTTCTATATGTTCCCCATCTTCCATGGCTTGTAGTTCTTTTTCTACCATGTCAATAAATTCGTGCTCCTTATGAACAATTTCTTCACTCTTAAAATCGTTTATATGCTGAACTTCACTTATTTCTAAATGCTGCGGCTGTGAAATTATTTCATCTTTATAGTGCGCAACACTAACTTTAGAACCACTTAAACCTTTTGCTATATTCTCTTTATCTAAATCTTTATAAATATCATGTAACTGCTCGAAATAATCAAAGTTTTCAATATCCTCCTTAGTTTGTACAGCAAAATATTGTTCCCTTAATAGGGCATACTTTTGTTGTATTTGTCGTTCATTGAATTCAAAAAAACTTTCTTGCATATCTTTAGCAATGTCACGCCATAATTTGACCATTTTGTCAGTTCCGTTTTCAGTGTATAAACTTTCGTATTTTATTTTATACAAATCCAACAAACAATGTATAGCATTAGGATAAAAATTATCCTCAAACTCATCTTTATCACCGGTCTCTTCGATATATTCTTCCACATTGGGATTCTCTTCCAAATATTCTACATTTTCAATTTCAAGGTCATCTTGTGAGCCGGCGACAGCATGTACCAGTTTGTGCTCATTGTTGACATTATTTGGCTTTTGAAATAGTTGTTGGTTTTGGATATATTGCACTGTTACTTTAGCATTGAGATTATTCATTGCTTCTGCAAATGCATACGTTTTCATTTCAATTTTGTACAAATTACAGTAGTTTGGTAGTTTACTAGTTTAATTACCTTTCTTCTTAATTAAATCTTTATTTTGTAAAATATGTTTTTTACGCATCATATTAAGTTTAGATTTCCTTAAAAATAATCATAACGTTTGTAAACAAGTGGTTGGGGCATCGGGTTGCAGAGTTGTAATAAATTGTATTGTATGAATACGCATTATATCATGTACGTACAACACTATATGAATATTTACAGTGGGCTAATTTAAATATATTTTTTTAATATTTCGAAATTATTAGTCGAACTATTTCAACATTTTTGTTTACTTCACCTTGTTTATGGAGCCGTATGCATGAGTTTTGTGACATAAGAAAAAAAATTTCTCATTTAAGTTACAAAATAAGAACTTTCTAGTTCTGAATGATTTTTTACAGTATTTTTAATGAATTATTAATATTTTATTTATTTTAAAAGACCTCAAAACGTGGAGAAACCTAAAAGGCTCATATTTCCAAGTGAGTGAAGATAAATATGTCGAATTAAATGTTTCGACGTAACGACTTACCTAATTACATATTTATTAATGCATCTTTAGCATTTGAGACATATTTGCAATTATGTTTTCGTATTTGGGACATATGTGTAAATATCTTTTCATTTTTGTGACATAGGTATTTGTAAATTTTAAATACTACTACGTAAAACAAAGTATGTATATATAACTAAAGTTAAGTCTTGGATATATTACGATTTTCAGGTTGGTAAATATTTAATTTAAAAGATTAAAAATTTTAAGGTATTTTTTTTTAAATATTTTCACATTATTAATTTAACTATTTTATTTTAAGCTGTAGGTCTTTAAATAATTTTATTTATATTTTTTCAATATTTCGATACTCCTTTATTATTTTATAATTTTTCCTGATGACGCTACACAAAGGAGTAGCGAAATATTGAAAAAATATATATTAAATTATTAAAGACGTAAAGCTTAAAATAAAATAGTTAAATTAATATTAACTAAAATGTCAAATAAACTATATAAAATTTTCACATATATGTAAGTACTGTTTCTCTGAGGGATTTTTGGAAATTGTGAACAAACAAAGATAGATTACGGGATGTGACATACCTCATTTGAAAGCTAATGAATCACTGATTTTTTTTTGGATATACAAAGAATATACTTGAAATATTCTCACATATAAGTACTGTTTCTCTGAGGGATTTTTGGAAATTGTGGACAAACTAAGATAGATTACGGAATAGGAAATTTCTCATTTAATAACAGATTTGTAATCCATTTTGATATTTTTAGGAAAATGTTTTGAATAAAAATCAGTCACGGGCGGGTCAGACTCACAATTTTTGTGGAGTACACGTCATACCGTTTGATATATCAAAATGAAATTTAGTATGTGCCTTTAGTATATGGAGATGAACGAGCTGTATAGTTTTTGGGCATAATCGGGAGCAGGCAAGGGGTAGTTTCCTTACCGCCAAATTTTGTGAACGCTCTACAGGTCATACCGTATGACATATTAAAACGAAATTTAGTATGTGCCTTTCGTTTATGGAGATGAAGAACTGTATAAATTTTGGGCATAATCGGGAAGGGGTAGTTACCTAACACCCCAAACCGAACAAAATTAATTTTTCGATTCGAATAAACTTTAAATATCCACAAAAATATCTGTTGAGCGTAGGTCACTCCAGTTTTATTTTTAATAATATAATAGTTTTTGAAGTTTTGTAGGTAAGATCTGAAAAAAATGTTTTCTTAGTGTCAGAACAATTTCTTCGCAAATTGTATGTAATTACATAACACACTGTAGGTACGACACTTTTAAAAACTAGTTTTTGTTTATCTTTCCATTCTCTTCATAAAATGTTGTTGTAAAAAAATTTGAGGAGCCTTGTGTACGTGAAGGACAAAGTTCCTTTTAGTTATATATAGTTTTTACTATTAATTCTTAAGTGGACATTTAAAAATTTTAAATTATTTCTGTTATTTCTGGTGCTACAGAAAGATACTCACCAATAAAAACTTAATTATATAAAAAATTGTTTCTGATAACCATTATTATTCATTTAATAATTATAGTACCTTTTATTTCAAAATTTTTATTTCTTAAAATCGCGTGTCAAATATTTTCAGCAACGTCTTATTAGTTTTATTTAAGCAAATAATTTTTATTCAATACCAACGTTGGAAATTTTAAAATTTTATTTTAATCATAAACATTTAAGTATAAAAATAATTAAAAATAAAGAATAATTGAAATTATTAAATAAAAATTAAATATAAACGATTAAAGCAACATGGAAATGCCTTTGTAATATTCAAAAGAAAAAGAGATAAATGTAGCTTTCTTGAAGTTGCGATCATTAAATTTTTATTTTGCAAGAAATAATGATAATCATATTTTTTTTCTATATGTAAGAATTAAAAAAAAGGATTTACAAATTAATTATGACCCTGGCCATACATGTTATAACCCATCTGTTGGGGTGGCATGCCGTAACCCTGCACGCCAAATTGTTGCATATTTTGAGGAGGCATTTGTGGTTGGGGACCATGTCCCCACTGCTGATAGCCATCGTAGGGTGTTTGATTATAGCCACCCATTGAATTATAGTAATTAGCTTGAGCAGCATTCATTTGATTGTAAGGACCTGGATAACCCTGTTGCTGTTGTTGTTGCTGCTGTTGTTGTTGATAAAATGCCATTTGATTAGGTTGTTGTTGAGGTGGCATTTGCTGTTGTTGCAATTGTGCGGCAGCTATAGGAGGGACTGGTTGCGGCGCTGCTCTGGACGATAGAGTCTTTGGTATATGCTTGGTAGCAGATGTTGCAGACGTCGATGATTTAGTTGCAGAATTGGAATTACTTTGCTGTAATGAGCCCATTATATTGGCAATCAAATTTTGTGTATCATTTAATGAAGTTTTGAGACCAGCAGGATTAAATGTTAGAGCACTAGGTGAAGAGGATACCGGCACAATGGGAGATTTAGTATTTCTTTCGGATTGACGCGAATGTTCCTCGGACAAACGGTTGACATTGCTCGAAGCTGCCTTAAAAACATCTTCAAAATTATAATCATCATCCTCATCATCATCTAAACTAAATTTATTAGGATTAACACGACGTCGGCTGTTATCGTCGTCGCCGTCATCTTCTGTACCCGGAGGTGCTGCAGTGCGGCTTTTCTTACTGCCCGAAGGTGGAGAATCATCGAAACGAGATTTCGAACGCGTAGAAGATTTTGTTGGGGTACTATCCGACGTTTTAGAAGATTTGCTAGAATGTTCCTTGGAGCCTGTTAAATCCGAAATATTAACAAACTTTCTTAGCTTTTCAACCCGACTGGGATCGGCTGATTCTAATTTTTTCAAATGAGCAATCAAATGATGCTGTTCCTCACTGGATAAATGTTTAAAATTTTGCAATAGCGTCTGCAGATCAGAATCTGTTAGAGACTCCAACATGCTGCTATTGCCATCATTTTTCGATTCTTTATCATTTTCTCTAGCTTCATTTTCCATTTCATCTTCCACTTCTTGCACTAAAGCATTCACCTCATTTTCCAATAAATCATCGACAATTGCTGGCAAATTTGCCAACGATAACGATGTTGTTTTTGACATGTTGCGTGCTATGCCCAATTGAGGTAAAATATCATTACAATATAAAGGCTTACCGTCATCTTCGCGCTTTGGCTTAGATAATTTAACCATTAAAATAAACATATAAATTAATTTATCCATGTCGGCTGTTGAAACATCTTCACGTCCCTGCATAACTAATGCAGCCGCCATTTTAGTGGCCACAGTTTGTCGATCGAAAGGTAAATCTTTTAAACTTAGGCGGCCAGTTGAGTTTTTATTTGGTGACTTTTTGGTTTTCGACAAACCATCAGCGTTGATGTCATCCTTGTCTTTGTTAGTTGTTTCGGTTTGAGGTCCTAAACACCAATAAGTGAGTATTTAGAAAAAGAAAATAATTAGTTATTATAAGTTTATTTGTTGAAAGTAAAAGTTTTTATAAGTTACTTATTATGTTGGCAATTTACATAAATATTTTTGTAATCCTTTCTTATAAACAAACCAAACTATTTTACACTTAACTTGGAAAAATGTTGTATTGAAAAATACAGAAATTCAGGAAAAAAATAATAAACGACCGAACAACAAAAACTGTTTATGTACTTTGAACGCACTTCTAAATTTATAAACCGATTACGTACAACCAAAATGGCGCGTTTTTATTGTCATTACTAAAGCAATAACGAGTGAAGATTGACTCCAATTTTTTTTTGTTAACTTAAAAACTCAATTTTTTATATCAAATTATTGATATGTTAAAACAATTAGTAATAAAAAGCCTATAAGGCCGAAAAAAATATTACATAAAATTAACAAGAGGATAAACTTAGATAAATTTAGATTATAAAGAGAATTTGTATTATCGGAACTATTTACATTTACGAGTATGTGCTGTTATATGGAACCCGATTAACTTTATATTTTATGCCGATTATGCATTGCGATCTTTTGAAAAAATTACATTAAGGCCAATTATTATAACTTGCCAATAGCTAAAGTTAGGAATTTATCAGAGAGATAATTAGATATTCGTAGTAATAACTAGGGTAAGGCAAGTTACAATAACTTGCCTTTATGGTACGCGATAAAAGTTATTTGAGCTGACTTATAATAACGAAAAACTACTTATCGCTCAGATAAAATCGAAACTTTAGCTATTGGAAAGTTGTAATAATGGGCCTAAAAACAAAAATATTTTTAAATGATATAAAAATATTTAAAAAAAAAAAAACATACAAATAAAAACCAGATACACTTACTATTTTCAATGTTGTTAAAAATTATAATAATTTGTATGTTTTCGTTTAAGAAACTCGAATAATATTGTCATTGACAAAGTTGTTGAATGATGATCATGTTAAAACATAAGCAATTATTAAAACTAAGATTATATTAAACGACGACACATTGTGTTTTTTTTTTTACTTTATCAACCTTTTGCAAATACACGAGACTACGATTCCGATTTTTTTATTACCTCTAGATCTAATTTTAATTTAATTCGCGTCCTGCGAACTTACTTAGGCAGTAGAGAAAGAGTTTATTAAATAAACTAACAACCAGCCTGCCATGAACACAATATCATCAACATTTATTATAAGCACGGTTAGGTTAGGATAGGCAGGCAGCTGTATATATACACAGATATTACTCCGTTAATGCAAGATATATATTGTTTATACTTTATTTTAATATTTGTTTGCTTACACTGCATTCAAATAAAACCCAACTATAAATCCATTTTTAAAATTTTGATATCATTCAAAAATGTGTTTATAATTGGGTGTCTTTTAAAAATACGAACTAAGGTAAAGTAGGTATAAACAAAATAATGGTCTTAAATTTATTGGTTTTGTTACGCCAGTAAATAAAATACTGTTGTTATACTTGTCAGTAAAGACTGCCGTCACTGGCTGTTGGTTAAAATAGTACTATTTCAAACGCGGCTTGATAATGATGTCTTTACATCCAAAGCGCTCGCTCTCTCTTTTAAAAATTTAGGATTTATAACTTAAACCGAAGTTGTTCTCAAATATTTGTTATCCAGTCAGACTATAACGCATATGTACATATATTTAGAAAACCACCCTCCCTTTCTGTTAACTACAATACTGAGTTACCGTCAAGTATCTTGACAAATAAGTTAATTTGTGAATGGTGAAAAAGATGGTTAAATCACTTTTATAAATAAATTTTACATTTTATTTCTTGTACAATTTCCTCACTTGTAATCAGAATTTTCTTAAACATCAAATTGACAATTGCTGTAAAAATGACGGTAAATATTTACATCTGTATTTCTGTTTGATAACTAGACCCGATAGTAGGGTCTCACAACTTTGTCCTTTTTTTCATAATACAGCGAAAATATTACATCTCCTTTATTTGTTTAGTTCACTTATTTTCATAACTTTAATTTTAACAGTTCACACATTTAATCATTCCAAAAATCCACACAAAAATTAGTATTTATTTTTATATACAGTGTATCATTTAAATAAGTATGCAGTTAATACATTTCATTAATTCGATCATTTTTTCTATTTTGCATTCATCCTATTTTTGGATACATTTTTTATCTTGTTACTTACTATATAGATAAAAAACAAAATTTATAACTTTAAGGTAATTTTCTGCGAAACTGTCAATTTTATGATCATAAAAGTATGCAATGATCATTTATTAGTTTGCCAGTTAACATTTTTTTGGTTTTTGAATAAATAACTAAATGGCATGTGCAGTTCGCAAATTTGCCAGGTTATCCCACACAAGAGATTAAAAATTAACTCGGGTAAAGTTGGGCATTGAAAAATGCCTAATTCTTAACATAAACGCTTGAGTGACTGACGGTTGTATAATAATTAAAAACGATCTTGTATATTAGCTTCTTTAATGAAATTAACTAGTTGATAATATATACCAATATCATGGGGGTTAAGTAAATCAAAAAGTTTTGTGAAGTTACGAAATAACTGGTGTTTAATTCTTATGTTATTAAACTGAGAACAATGAAAAATTAGATGTTCTGAGTTGTCGATCATGTTACAAAAATCACACATATCCAGTTAACATTAAAGAAGAAAGATTCTGTTTTTATTTATCTAAATAAGTGGAATAAACCTAAAAAATATTAAGTAAAGTGGTGGACACATAATTAGAAATGACGTGTTCAAAAAATAATATAGATGCGTAACTTTTTTAAGACCACTGTAAATTATAATTACCATTATTTACAAAGTGAACTATCAACATTGTTGTTGTTGCAAAACATGCTGAGTTCAAACTTTGCTTATTAAAAATAAATTAAGATTAGTTCTCACGTATTTGCTTTGGCTGGCCAGGAAATTAGAAACGCGGAGTTTTTGCTTAAATTTATGAATTTATCTATATATAAATAGGCAAGTGAAAAAAGTTAAGAACCATTTTAACTGACTTAAAGTATTCGCTTGATTTTTGTTTGTTTGATAGATTGTCAATAGGAGCAGTGCAGAATGTATAGCTAAAAACAGTTAAGAATATTAGTTAATCATAAAGCCATCATGTTTCTTTCTCTCTTAATTTGCTAAAAAAATTACAACAAAAAACTCAAAATTAACTAAATTAAATTTGGCTTGGCAAATCCGTAAACACTCAGAAGGAAAAACTTATTAATTTATTAATACATATATGTAATTTTGTAAACCAAAACACAAATCAAAATCGAAAGAAAATATGTATGTATTATAACTAAATTTGAATAATATGAGTATGAATAATATGAAATGAAAACTTTTAATAAATTTGTTATTTTTAGTTTTTAAAATGGGGAAAACAAGTCTTGTACTTCAAAATTGAGAGCGTTAATTGTACAATGTTTTCTTAACGTGCAGTGTCAGATATTTTTTAATGATTTTTTAATCAAGTTAGGTTAGGTTAGGTTGCACGGGTCGCCGGCTACGCAAAAGGGGAAAAGCCGACTCACTTGGGTCCCTTAGGTCCCGTTGTGACGCCCGAAAGAGGGATGAGCAGGATAGATACCTACCGATCCCCACTTTAGGTTTGGTGCAAAAACCAACCGGAGAGCCGGATAAATGAGTTTATCCTGTTTATATCGCAACCCGATAGGTCTGTGAGCTCCTGTAATATCGAGCTGCCTAGCAGCGCCGCCCTTTCCATAGATAAGGCCGGACAGTGACAGAGGAGGTGTTTCACTGTTTCCTCTTCCTCCTCATCCTGACAACTTCTACAGAAGTCATTATGCGGTAGATTCAATCTCCTAGCGTGTGCACCTATAATGCAATGCCCTGTCAGCACAGCCACTAATGTGCCTATTTGACCTCGAGGGGTTCTCAGCAGGATTGCAGTACGTTTGCAGTCATACTGAGGCCATAGAAGCCTCGAGGTCGTGCAGGTGGGCTCGTTCGACCATCTGGTCTGCGCAGCCCCCAGTAATTCCTGCTGTATGTTATCCTTACAGTTATAATTTGATTATTTTTTTCACTTGATAATTGATTTTTCAAATTTTACAAAAAAAAAAAAAAAAAAAACAAATACATATAGTAATACAAAAAATCATAATTATAAACCGCTATTGTTAAGTTTACCACACGATATTTCACTACAAAGCGTAAATGACTTTTTTGTGTATCACGTTTTCTTTCAGATTGTAATTTTATTAATTTTATTCATATTAAAACAATTTAAAAATGTTTTAAAATAAATAAAATGTTGGTAAAAAATAATTAGTTAGTTTTTCTTAGTTTTAGTTATCACACGTGCTTACTACATCTGTAGTACATCTGCTGTAGTTGTAACGACAATGTCAATTTAATACATTAACAAGATCAACAAAATTGGACACGACAATTGGATCTTCGCTATGGAACGACTCGAGTATCACTAAGACAAAGATTGTCAACTCAACAACAGTTCTACCAACCGAAATTTTTTTCTCAGGAAAGAACTTCCGACATCAGCAGAGCTGTTATAACAACAACAAGAGTGCTTTACTACCAAGCATGACAACCGCAAATGAGTTTATATATTACAATAACTGACAAAAAAATAATACATTTTATTATATTCGCTTTTAAAATTTTGTCCAACATTCACATATAGCGTAGCGTATTTACTATAGTTTTTTTCCTTTCTAAACTTACTTTAGAAAGCACAATCCAGGAGTTTAGTATTTTCATAAAAAAAAAAAATATTTCAAAACAAATAAAATAAATTAATTCATTGTTTTTCAAATTAAAACGCAATATCGCGATATACATATATTATTCGTTGCACTTTTTAAAAATGTTTTGAATATTTTACTATAAATATTTATTTTAAAATAAACCTATTCGACATGTAAACACTAAATTTTCACTTCAAAGTTAACATTTTCTATGGATGGGAAAAAATTCTGAATATGAAAAGTTTTTTTTTTTTTGATTTTGAAAATGTTAGTATTCAAAATTAACTGTTTAATAAAGCTCCTTATATAAATTAGTACATTTCAAATTTGTTAGAAATTTTTTATTTCTTACCAGGAAATATTTTAATAATTTTTTTTTGTTTGCATTATTGCACCGTGAATAAATATACGAAATATTCACTTTTTCTACAAAAACACGTGATTTTAAAGCAAAACCCGCGAAATAAAGAGTCAACTCGAATACGCGTGATCTATTATTAGTAAATATTAAGCTAAAATTTGAAATGATTTATACTTACTGTTTGAAAAAGCTAAAAGAAAATATTAACAAATAAATTTTCAAGCCGTCTTTGACTTACCTTTTGTAGTAACTTGATGTATTATTGCAGCAATGTTTTTAATTGCCCTTTTAACTGCTTTAACTTTTTGCTGATCTTCCAACACATCAGCAATAAGTAAACCCTTTAATTTTTCCTTAATCGTTTCGAAGAAAACACAGTGATCTTCATTTGTTAACAAATCATCAGATGAGTTGCCTTTCACCTTTTCTAAAGCCAAAGCTTTCCCCAACATATCGACCACTTTGGGACCCAAACTACCCAAATGTTCTTCAAGAGCTGTAAGCAAACGAAGTACGGCGACAACGGTAAGCGGACCCTCAGGTTCTTCGTCTCTGGGCTCTTCTATAGATTCTTTTGTAGGTCTAGAGTCGGATTCTTGATATTTGGGTATTTGACTAGAGTCTAAAACCCGATAATGGTGACCCGCTGGTTGATAATGAGGTGGTATTGCACTCGGTGGTGGATAACGCGAGGGGCGTGAATATGGGTAATATTCAGCTGGATGTTCAATATTATAATGTCTTATTGGATTATGAAGTTTTTTGTGTACGTGATGTTTGCTAGAGCTGTTCAAATCAAACTCATCAGAAAATGGTGAAAGAGAGCGAGAGCGTGTTCGTGACCGAGATCTGGAACGTCTATAATCACGCGGACGACCGCGTTCACGTGGCGATCGCGATCTAGATCGTGATCGTCTTGACCTGGGATATCTTGAATGACGTGGAGAATCATCATCACTAATGTCAATGACATCTAATGGCTGTCCACCTCTGGATGAAGTCGGTTTGTTAGAAGATGAAAAACGGTTCACGGGAACCTTATATTTTTCTTTAAGTTGATCCACTTTCTCCTCAGCATCTTCGGGTAGTCCTAGTTTAACTTTAATCTCTTTCTTCTTTTTGTCAACCTCGGCATTAAAAAGGTCCTTCATGCGTTTTGTCCAAAAAATAATCCATTCTGGTTTGTAATCATATTTATTAGGATCGACTTTCTTTTCGGCCTGCAATTCTTTGTAGCGGCGATTCCAAAATTTTTTCCATTCTTCTGGATAATGGGGGTGCTTTTCTGGAGACTTCTCATAGTCGGCTTGAATTTTTTCCATTTGCTTTAGTTGTATTTCCAACATACAACGATATTTTTCCCATTTGTAACGTTCTTGTGCTATGTGAGAAGCCTGCAAAGACAATTCCTTAGGTGTTGGTAGTTTTTTCTCAGTCTCTGCAGCGGATTTCTTAGATAATAAATCTATTTCTTGGCCTCGAGATATTTTTTGTTTTTTTGCTGAATCTTGATTATCATCATCCGATGATATTTCATCTAAACCATCTTTAACAGTTAATTTGGCCTTGCCATTGCCTGTCGCAGCTGGGTTAATGTTTAGACGCTTTGGTGCCTTAATTAACACGTTCGCATCCTTTTTCGTTGTTACTTTTTGTTCCCATAATGTACGATCAATTGCATTAAGGAAGTTTGGTCCACTCTTCTCATCAAAGTGTTGCTTTTTCATAACTTGTTCGGTTATAGCTGTTTTGCGTTTACGAAACTCATCGGCATTCATAACGGACACCTGCAAACGTCCATAATGGTCTTCAATGGCTTCGGCTAAACTTTGAACTATCAAAATCATTATATTATGCGAGTTTGGCTTATACTTAACAGGCTGACATTCTCTAACTGCTGAGGGATAATGTTTTTCCAAATATTTCATACGATGATTAAAGGAACACCAGTGGTTCATAATAGTGCGTGGATCACCACGCTTATCGCACAATGTGCAAAGATAGCCGGGTTCATGACGTTCATCTTCATGCAATTCAATGGTATATTCAATGCCAATTAATGCATTTCCCTTATACTGATCTATAGAAGCTTGTATTTGAGCCTGTCTATTAACCTCATCTTCAAAACCAGGTGGTACAGGTTCACCAGGTATAACATTCATTTTATTTTTTGATTTAAGACAACTTTTGTAACACTTCTTTTAAACTTTGTAACACGACCGAAATTCTATCAACGCAAGTAATTAAGAAATTTTTATGTATTTTTTATACCTTTAAATAAAATTGAATCTAGCCATTATCTTAGAAAACTATAGAATTATTTTGGTACTTACCACCTCATTAATCAGCAAACTTAACAGTTTCTCGTACGCAACACTATCGCAACACTATATAACAAGAAGTTGGTGGCTGCGGCACTTTTTCTTGTTGTAATTTGTATTGTTCTTTTTCTGTGAACGTGCCGAATGTAGTGTTGTTGGTTGCTGTAAAAAAACGATCATAAGAAATTGCTTCAGAAAGCAATATTTAAAATAATTAATACAATGTCACTTTTTTTCTAGGTTTGTCGAATTTTATTCACTATTAGATAAATGTTAATTTAAAATAATAAATTTGCGAAATATCTTGAGAAAAATGTATGCGTTCCTACCTGTCAAAAGAATGGCTTCCGTTTGATGAGTTGCCAACCTTAGCAATAAAGCTAAAGAAAAAAATGAATAGTTGTATAAAAGTGTAGTATTTCTAAAAACTACCGTGGAGTCCTAAATCTATAGTATTAAAAATTCTTTCAAAAATAGAATAAACAGTCCATGCAGGTTAAAAGTGTGTAATTTCAAATTTTGATATAGGATTTGTGCACTAAGAACCATATAATTCAATAAGCAATAAAACACTTCTGTTTTAACAGTTTTATTGTTTTTATTTACTAACATTCTAGTACATGTAACTTGTTTTTTTTTTGCTGTTGTACTAATTAATTCATATATCTTACTGATTTCAATTTAGTAGAACAATATTTGCTCATTATCTAGTTTGTTCTAATTAACTAATTTGTTTGTAGTCTAATCTTAAGTTAAAAAATTGTTATTAACAAAACTTAATAATAGAGATTCGAAATGTTCGCAAGGTTTTGTTTTAAACATTTAAAATAAAAGTCCAAAAAAGGTAATGAACAGAAAACGTTTTTGTTTTATAAATTATAAAAAAAAAAAATAATTAAGAAATTAACACTTAATGAAAAGAATTTTATAGTTTTAGGATTCACCTGCGAGTTGGTGGTGGGAGTAAATTTTGTATTTTGTGTTAATTAATCAGGCAAATCTATACTTATAATGGGTACAACCGGTTTCATACTATCATTTTTAGCCGATTTTTTACTTTTTTTGTCATGTTTATTAAAATCACCCATGTGTACTGTGCTCGACGTTGAACCCCCATCTAAAGGCTGCGATTGTTGTGCATTACTGTTGTCAGCATGATAAGAAATATTACCATATTCTTGTAAGAACGGCATAGCGGAGAGTAGGAATTGACTAAATGATTTGCGTATACCAAACCACCACTTATTGCCACCTTTAGCACTAAAGCTGAGTACAATTAAAGCAAATATTGAGGCCAATAGGGGACAGAAAATAACAATGTAAGGAAATTTTAATTCACCTTCCAGCTTGTCACATATAACCACCTGGAATTAAAAATTTATTTATTATAATTACAAAAAACAAAAAAAAAATCCAAGCAATAACAAAAAAAATTAAATAAAACCAAAAAGAACTAAAAAAGTCAAATTCAATTTGGGGTTTCGATATATCGCCTACCAACATCATTGCTATTGTCGCAATTAAATCATTGCTTGATAGTCATCTCAGGCACTTCTCGGAATTTGCCTTTAAAGTCTCTTAAGAATAATAAAGAGTATTGGGTTTATTTATTTATTTCTTCAGACTAAGATATCACGTTCGAGTATCAGGACATATACCTATTTTTTGGTTATTCTTTTCCTGAGTATATACCGGAAATGTTGCTTAAGTTTTATAAAATTTTAAAACTACATCTTTTTTTTCGGAATTTTATCAGCTTAATAATACTGATTTTGTGGTTTAAATGTATAAATAATGTATAAAAATATAATATCCAACTTACTTGAAAGAATAGAAGCGGCAAAACCGTACATATATTACCTACTGCAGCATTAAGAGCAGCCTTTTTTTGTTGCAACGATATTTCAGGTGTACGCATCATAATTCCACAAAATATAATATTATACAGAACACCTAAAATATAAAAAAAGTATTTAAACATAAATGTAACCAAAGTTTAGTTTCGTTTTTTTTCAACTCACTAACTAAACTTAAGCATATAACAATCCACATTGGTACAAATACTACTTCCCAGTTCCAGGTAACAAATTGATCCAATTTTAAGGGTAGAGAAACAAACTGTAGAGCATTGACGGCCAAAAATAATTCCAATTCAAAAGACCGATCATGTTTAACAGCCCAGACACAAGCACCCACACTGGCCACTGAACCAAATATCAGAGGTATAAATACCAATACCCACAAATGACGCTTTGATGTTAAATTGTCACAAGCCAACAATTCAAACATCAATAATATTAAATGCAAGGAAAGTGATATTAACATGGCTTTAAATTGAGTATAGGAATCACCTTCAAGTCTTCAATAAAAGCGTCAGTAAATGTTTTTTATAAAAAATTTAAATTTTATAAACAATGTCTTTACCTGTAATGGGGATAGCGACACCATACTATTGCGCCAACAGTTGCTCCCAATGCCGCAATGGTTTTCCAGATCCACAGTGGTGTAAAAATAGCCCACCACGGCCAGTCTGTCAAAGTTCAAAATTGATTAAGTATTTGAATATGCTGGTGTTCAATGTGGACTTACCTATGTAACCATCTAAGCGCAAAGCAAATAATATAACAAAGGTAAACAAACTGCAGTGTACTATAAATTTACTGCAAATTAAATATGACAAAAATTCAAAAAGGAAAATTATTTGTATAGTATTATTTATATATTGCTGCACTTACCTTGGATTAAAATCTCGAAATATAGACTGTAAATTCATTTTCTCATTTGTTATTTTTCACAAGATCTATTGATGTAATTTATATTGGGATGGTTACCAGTGTACCCCACTAGTTGCTTTCAACTTTATTTTTGTAATTACAGTTCGTTTATACACTTTAGGGAAAGTTATCCAATTGTTTCTAAGAAAGAATTTAATATTTTTTATTTACATTTAAAATTTTTGTACGATATGTCCACATTTTTGGTAAATATTTATAAAAAAAAATCCTTAATGGAACAAAATGCAATTTCCAGCTCTATTTTTTCATAAATTTTAGTTGAAAACAAAATGTCAAAATAAAGAAAATATTATAAATATTACAGAGTTGTAAAAATATGTAGTAAAAGGCAAATGATATATTTATCGTTAGGTTGGAAATACAATTCTAAAAAATATCGCATATAGAAAAAAATCTGTCAAGGGCGGGTCAGACTCATAAACGTAGGGTTCCGTACTACGTTCCATATATACATACATAACTTTAAAAATATAATTTAGTTTTTTTTGCATGTCATGTAAAAATTAATTTTTAATTATTTTTTATACTATAGCATAGAAGTAGATACTTTGAGTATATAAAAAGTGCCTGCCTATAACGTTTAAAAGATAAGTCCAAATCCCCAAATACAGTAGATATTGAAAATAATAATCTGTGTAAATTTTAAGTGTCATCCTACTGTTTTTCAAATATAAGGTCATATATATATATATATATATATATGCAACATCATATATCTATAGAAACACACTTTTATTATAATATTGTTATATTATAATTTTGCACACTCTGTATAAATTTACGTTTTAAAAATCGCATCACTATCCTTTTATGGAAATTCCTAGAGAACCTATTATGATTTCAAAAATAAGACCATTAAGGTAAAAACCCTATCACTGTCGGAACACCCGTTAATTTTCAATAATTGTTATTACGGTCGTGGCAATATATCATTTGTAATTTCAAGAGTCTACCTATTACGGTTAAAAAAATAAGGCTATGCACGCGCAAATGTGAAAATTTCAAGAGTCTATGAACCTATTACGGTTCCAGAGATAAAAAATTTAAGTACAATTGTCCTCTGAACTTTTGTTTCGGCTTTTAATAGATTAACAAATTTGAAAAATTTTAGAACCTCCTAAAATATAATTTTAAAACTTTAAATACTGACCTGAGACGTTAAGAAGTGCAATGTTCCATAACTCGAAAAATATGGATGATCGACGTTTTTTGTACTTAATATTTTTTTATTATTTTTAAATTTTTTATCATGTTTTTTATACGTTTTTTCATTGGAGTAGCTATGCTAATTTAAATTTGTTCCAACATTTCAATGTCTAGAACTTTTAAGGAAGTGGATTAAAACCTGTGATTTGTCTTTAGATCAAAGGTGTTTTTTAATCGATGACCAACAAATTTAGTTTAGCCAAGCATACAAGATATTAAAAGTAGTAAACAGTTAAGCTTTACATTTTTTTTAGATGATTAAAAATATTTTGCACATGTATATTATGACGTTTTAACTCTTTGAGGCTTTCAATCATGTCGAATCGATATTGGAATGGAATAAAACAAGCTGTGTTAAAGTATTGATGACATTCCTTTTTAACCGACTTCAAAAAAGAAGGAGGTTATCTATTCGTCTGAATGTTGCTTTTTTTTATGTATGTAACCGCAGAACTCAGCCATTTCTGAACCGATTTTAAAATTTTTTTTAATTGAAAGATCGCCATTGTGTATGAAATATAACACTGTTCGCTGGTGAGATACAAATTTCTCAGATTTTTATGCGCCTAGATTCGATTAGAGGATCAGTTTATTGTGAATGGTAGAGAGGAGTTTTGCAAGATGTGCGACCAAAAAATTATCAGATGCTTTATCGGCCGCAACTGGTAAAATCAATTCGCCTTGACAAATTTTTTTCAAAAGATGAACACAAATAATGCATTTACCTGTTAAATTAATATTTCTACATTTTTGCTAGTTAATGTCAGTCAGCTGAGTATGTCATTTTAAGATAAATTACTTAATTGTTGTTCAATCATATCTGTGAAGTTTGATGAAATTAAAAAGAAAATCTGCTTTCGAATGTAGATTATACCGATTTCTGAGTCACCTTGTATAAATTGACGTTGTAATCATTTAGTTTATTAAGAAAGAAATTACCTGGTTTAAATTAATAGTGAAAATATTTATGGATGATTTTGGCGAAGATGATTGTTGTGGTAATGGTTGCGCCAATTGTGTCTTAAATATAAAACCGGAAAAGTTTTATAATACGATCAAAAGTGGGAAACAAAATATTCTCGAGAAATACACCAAATTTTTGTTAATAAATAAAACTTTACACTCGTCTCAAGTTGATAATGCATGGGAATTACACTTTAAGTCAAAACATTACAATAATGAAGTTTTTATATTAGACATCAGAGCTGGACATCATTTAATGATGAGAAAAAGCCTAACGGAAGCGGAAAGGACTCAAAATGAGAATGAAGCTACAAAAGAACGGAAATATTTATTACGCCCTTATTCGCCATTTTGGTGGAATGTTATGAACCTAGAATTCAAAATTCTTATATATATTATACCCAATGGACCTATGTCCGAATATGTAAAAAAATTGGAAATTAATGATGAAGTGGAGTTTCGTGGTCCTATAGGTGCATTTGATTATCAAGTAGATGAAAAAGGTGATAAATGTTTATTTATTATTAGTCAGGGGGTGGCGATTGCTCCTATAATACCAATAGTAGAGAATGTTTTAAATAATGAGAATGATATGACCAGAATTGTACACATTGCATGCTTTAAAGATTTTAAACATGCATACTTTAGAGACAAATTAAATAATTTTAGCAAATATTGGAACTATAAGGTGCATATTTATTTGTCTAAAGAATTATGTGATAATACAGATTGTGTAAACAATTTCAAGTGTTCAGAAATGTGTAACAATTTTAAAAGTAAACTTAAATATAAAGAAGTTGTAACACCGCATCGTTTATTAAATAATGATTTTCAAAAAATTGTTGATACTTTAGGTCATTCAAAAGAAAATAATTTTATAACAATATCAGGCAGTGGAACATTTCAAAATTATTTTAAAGAATTTTGTCAAACAATTAGTTGTGGTTTTTTGGAAAATAATATTTACTTATTGTAATAAAATTATCTTAAACATTATTATAAAATCATAAATTATTGGGTAATTCCAAGGTCAATCGATCCAGTCTGTTTTTTACTCTGGTATTATTTGTGCTTCATATGATGCATGGACCAGTCCCATATCAATGATAGGTTCGTAATTTCTAACCCTAAAAATTCGTATGTTTTTGTGAAAAGTTAGCAAAGTTCCAGATTAATCAGATTTTATTGAGAATAGTGTTGGGCGAAGTAATTAGTTCTCCTCTTTGTAAACGTTAAACAAAAAAGGTAATCCTTGCTGTGGCAAGATCTCTTTTTAATTTTCTTTATATTTTTACAGAAACTTTTAAGATCATTTCAATTTGTAATTTTTAGGCAATAAATAACACAGATAAATAAAATATCCTTTTCAGGATATATAAGGATAAAAAATATTTTTATTTTGGAGACCATTACCAGAAGGACGAGACATTGTTGATTCAGACAACACTACTTTAATTGTTAAAGTTATTCAATTTTGATCAATATTGGGCTGGTTCATGCGTCATAAAATGCGCAGATAAGAAAAGAATTTATGGTTCTAATTTGTTCAAAAAACAAAACTTATATTACTTAAACTGGGTTTTTTGGATCGATAAAAATTGGAATTACCCCATAACTATATTGTTCGTTATTTATTAAGTTCTTTTTTTAATTCGCAAGAGCGCAGTTCATCTAAATACTGCTTTAGATGTAAACGTCACTGGCATTGATGTTTGTGCGTGCAATGTGAGGTTTGATGGGCCAAGAAAGGTGTTAAAAGATCCATAGGCAAAGGAAATATAATTGTAGAATTCTTCTCGGCTGAAATATTGCTCAAAGTTTGCAAATACCGAAGCTGTAAATATTTTTTAAATATTTATATTCACAAGTAAAAAGAAATTAAAAGAAAAAAATACCATTTAAATAAAACTAACCTGTAAAGCTGAAGGGCTCGCAGAAATGATTTCAGAAGCCTCCCTTAGTGCCCTTGAAGACTTCATTTCACCTTCAGCTGCTATAACTTTAGCACGGGCTTCCCGAGCAGCTTCGGCTTCAGCAGCCATGGCTCTTTGTAAAGCTGTGGGTAAAGAAACATCTTTTCTGTAGAAAAAATTTATATATGATGACTTATGTCCATAATATAAATAATATAATATAAATAATAAAATTAAAATAAACTACTACTAACATTTCAACTCTCTCGACTTTAACGCCCCAAGGATCGGTGGCCTCATCTAAGGACATTTGCATAGTATGCGATATAGTTTCTCTTTCCGTAAGCAGTTCAGACAAGTTACGTGTACCTAAAACATTACGTAGTGTAGTGGCCGCTAATAGGCGTGTGGAATGACTATAATTTGATACTTGTATAACAGCTTTCAGTGGATCACTTATGCGATAATAAACTACTGCATCCACTGTTACCGTAACGGAGTCTTTGGATAATACTTCTTGTGGTGGCACATCAAAGGATACAGTTCGCAAATCTACCTTGCAATAATCATCGACGCAGGGTAAAACAAAAAAGACACCGGGTCCTGTTAGGTAAAATTTTGATAAAATAAATTTAAAAAAGCGCATTTTATGGTTTAACCTCTTGCTCCTCCACTGCGCAAACGACCCATACGAAATATCACAGCTCTTTCAAATTCTGACACCACTTTAAAGCATATAAATATTGAGATGGGAAATGTTAAGACCATTATGATGATTGATATTGTGACGGCTATAATTTCCACACAATTCATTTCTTCATTTTCGGCTGAAAAAAAAGGAAAAATAAGATAAAAATTTATTAAGAAGGCTTTTTATATTATATTCTTATCAGTGTTGGGATCTGACAATGTTTAAATTGTACCGCCCCAATGATAAAATTGTACCAAATCAGCATCAATTGTACAAAAATTTGACATTATAGAGGCCTAGACACGATCAAAATGCTGGATGCCAAACTCGTGTTTGCTTTAATGTTCACATGCTGGATGACTCGCCCAGCATTTATTTTTAATTTGATTTTGTGCTGTCAACATCATGTTGGAACTCGCCTAATATTCGTGCGCAGCACATTTTTTCCTTTTTAACCTTGGAGATTTACATCCTGTTGTTGTTTTTATAGCATTACAATAAAATTATACATTGCTCATCACTTAAATTACGTTTAAATTGTACGATTTCTTTTTAATTTCTTCCGATATTTTTGGCAACCGCACAACTTGAAATTGCATTTTAAATGAACAAATAAAACATATGTACATATAGTAGCTCCAAATCTAATTAGGACAAATCCAAACTTTTATACTAGGGTATTTAAAGTAATGATATTTGACCTTAACTTCTGTCTTTTGGTTGCTAATTTACTAACAATTATTTTGCCTAAATACTTACGTATTTCATAAGCAAAAGGATTCTTATATTAGGAATTGGTTACTCTACAATTTTCAACAAGTGCTTAAAACTCCATCAAAGACAGAGGATCTTAATCCGATAAAGTATGCCACTGATGTGTTGAATGTACCAAATTTGATACAATTGTACCACAAATCCCAACACTGATTCTTATAGTCATAAATTTAGACTTTTGTTATTATTATTAAACCGATGGACCAACTTGAATAGTAGTAGTATTTTATATGTTTTAGTTTGCCAATCTAGCCGGACATTACTTTTTTGTAGCTTATATTGGCTCTAAAAATTTACTGAGTGCCCCTAGGTTATTGAAACTTTGCAAAAAAAGCTATAAAATAGGAAAAATCGGATCAAGGAGAAAAAAGTTCCCCTTGGAAGAACTAATCCTACCTCTGAAAAATGCAAGTTTTTTTTTGATTTTCCCGTCATTTTGTTTAGCAATTACAACTTTTAAGGTCAAAGAATGTTCAAAAACTTAAATTTGGACTCAAGAGATTCTTAAATGCCATTTTTAGCCCCTCCCCTTTTGTGTAAATAATTTTTTATTTCACTGCCCCAAAACGTCCCTGTGAAAAAAAATTTTTTTTTTGCCATTTTCCTAAAAATATTAATTTTTAAGCTTTCCAATGCCTAACCAATCCCCGCCTCCCAATTTTTGTAATTTGTAACTTTATAGTATTTTATTTATTGGAAAATAATTAATTTATACATAGTAATAACTTATTTATGATTGTAACGATAAATTTTATTTAAAATTATAACAATTAATTTTTAAAACAAGTTCTCCTTTGCACTAAGATGATGATGAGTGCCGAATCCGAATCTGAATCCTTTTCAGCGTTAAGTACAGGTGGAAGCATGAAAGAAATTACTTCTTTCGTAAAAGGTAATGACCTTTTTTGGAGTGGGTCTAGTAAAGAGTGGGTCAGAACTTAGCAAAAGCATATGAATAATATCTATGTTACACTGAACCCTTGAAAACCCTCTAGCAAAATTCTAGCTGTAAAGCCGGAAATGTTTGTTTCGTACCTCAGCTGCTTCTTCTGATAACAGCCTAATAGGCAACAATGCCTCATTCATAACAGTTCATCATGTATTAAAATCTTGTGGATTATAGGTGTCATAGGATGCCACTCATATAGAGTAAAGTAAAGTTTTGCAGTATCTAAGCAATAATCGGCAAACTCGTGCATTTGGATTTTGTGACCACTTTATGTTACTTCAATAATAATCTTGATTCGGTATATGAAATCAAACTCAATTCCAGTTATTTCTGCAGCTAATTCAGGATTGGAAAAAAATCTTCTGCTAGTGTTACCATCGTTGGTGTTTCCAAATCCAGCTTTCGATACACCCACTATTAGACCTAATTCACTTCTAAGTTTTTCTTGGATATTTTTTTCCTCGCGTTAACAATGGCTTTGTCCGCATCAGATTTTATTTGCCATTTTTTCACTGTCAGTTTATATGACAGGTGTAATATGCTCTCAAATAGGCGAATTCTAGCGTGTAAAGTAGATATTCCGAAATAAAGGGCATCTACGTCTATATCTCTTTTGATATTTAAATTGTACAGGTAATAACAGTGTTAGATGTAATGATTTAAATAAAAAACAATCTACCTTCAGTTATTATGAATATACAAGATACAAAACATTTTATGAATATACAAGGGTTTCTTACTCGTATTTACCTATCCAAGATAAGAAAAAACATAAAATTAAAATTTTCAAAAAATCGCAAAAAAATGGCGCAAAAACGCGCAACGTTTTTTTTACACCATAAGATCGTAAATTTTGTAGTGATATACATACATTTTTAGGATCGCGATGGAGATCACTCTTAAAAAGCTTTTCACTAAAAAAATAAATGTCTAAAAATTAACTTAAGTAGGTACTAAACCCTATCACAGAAAAAAAAAATCAATACAAAATCTTTTCGTTTAGTCACCAAAAATATATTGCAAAATCGTTTAAAGTCATTAAAAATGTATGCGATTTACTCAACTTTCCTGATTTTAACAGTATCCCAAAACGACAAATCTCAAGCTAAAGCCTTGAAAATTCACTATACGATGCAGAATTTTGTTGTCTGTCGAGCTGCATACTTAAATTTTTACATTTCTCAAAATTAATTTTTGGCCTAATGAACGGCTAGATTGGCAAAATACCCCTCTGTGCGGCGTCACCCTCCTCGCATTCTAATATTTTTTGTTCGGAAATTCTAAAGTCCACAACTCGTAGGTATTTGTTATAGTAATTTCATTATTTTCTAAACCATCAAATCTTTAATTAAGAGCCAGTAGTAAATTAGTCGCTAATTTTTGCGAGTTATTAGAAAAAATGAAAGGTCAGGATTAAGTGTGCTTTCGAAAACTGTTAACTAACAAAGCGTTTTCGAAGTAAATTTTTCACCACATCTTTTATCATTATACACTCTTTAGTTGCAAGAGTTACATACTTTGTTGGCAAACTTATACTCCAACTAGTTATTGTAGAAAACGTTTTAATGCCTGTAGCGTTACAGTGTTCATATGCATTTTAAGATTTTTAAAATTTGTAAAATAACGTATCGAATTATCGTCGATAATTCGGATGCATAGATGTTAATACAAACTGTCCCCATAGGTGCTATTAAATATGGCATCCTATCGTATTGTGCTCTGTACTACACAATGGGGGTGCTAGTCTACACTTTCTTTTCAGTCGTTGGTAAGACCACCGTCAGATAAGGGCCAACGCGGCTAGGTGCTGACGTTAATCTTGATCACATCTGTTCCTAATATAAAAATCATTTAACATTAATATCTACTTAAAATTGAAGATTTTGTTATAGTAAATGAAATAAATCTCTACACGTTTTAATTTCATTTAGCATACGATGTAACATGATAATTTTCATTTTATTTTTTTTTTTGCTTTCGCTATTTAAGCACATTTAAGAAACTTATTACATTTTCTTAATATGCATATGAACATACTTGAATTGTTAGTTTTATTTTACAAATTCACAACCATATGAAGTCATTAAACCGATAAAAATTGCGATAAACATTTTAAAGAAAATTATTGCAAAATATACTTTGTAATGCGCCCTACAATTTTTTCAAACGTATATTAAATTCAATAAAAAATGTACTATTGATTAATTTTGTAAATGATTTGATAGACATGGTAACATTTTTTAAGATCTTAGATGCAATCACTATTTCACTTCTTTATACAAAATAACCAGTAAACGATTCTGTCAAAAATATATTTTATATATTTTTGTATATATGTCATATATACAAAAATATATATGACAAAGTTCTGTCTTTTGTAAAAAGTCATTTCAAAATGGCGTTGTAGGTGACTCTCTATAAAAAAATTTTTAAATTACAGATTTTGCAAATCTGATTATATGAAGAAAAATATTTTATGTTTTTTTAAGCATTTATCAAATCGTACAGACTTGTCAAAAAATCTATGGCATATACATATACATTTCTAATCCACACTATCATAATTTTTAAGCACACATTTCATATTTGACAGATAGAACGACTTTATATTGCTGCGCCGAATTATACGAGTATAGTTCCTTCACCCATGAAAGAGAAATATTATTTGTTATATGTTGGGGAAACGCATTTTGTTGGTGTTTAGATTTTTTGTTTATTAATAGTATAAAAAATAAAATTAAAACTTAAAATATGATGTCCCACGCAAGACGACACTTTTTAAAAACATACAAATATAAAATTAAAACGTAAAAGTTGCTTCATACAAATGGCTTTATGACATACATATATATGACTTATCTTTTGATCTGTAACAGTAAGTCTTTTTTTACTTTACCCCCTATAACAAGTATAACAAATAAGGTTATGGTTGCCCATAAAATATGTAACTTGAACGTATATTCCCTTATTTTTAACCATAATAGACAGATACACAGAATAATATTTGTAATTATGTACAAAAATATCTGCTCTAACAACAAGTATAAAAACAAGTAAAATTATATTAGGCCCTGCCAAACCTTATATACCCTTCACCATGGTAATATTAGTTATTGCATAACAAGGTAATGCTTCCCAATTTCACAATAATACATACATACATATATCTAATGTTTTTACGTTCATCTTCACTAGTACAATGATACATAAATATTAATAAACTATTGTAAAGGTTATATAAAGATTGATAAACTGGAAAAAATCATTTAAAAAATTTATTAGAACCAAGTTTATTACGTAACAAAATTTCGGAGTGAACTGCACTCAACTTTACCATACATCATGGAAACAGCTATCTATTTCAAATATTATTTACAGTTCTGGACTGTCAAGTAAAGTACCCCTCCCTCCTTCCCGGTTAAGCTCAAAAACTATACAACCCGACCGACATCGATGTTTTCACGATTACTATACTTGTCCTAAACCCACATAAAGCAGCATTACTTATATTGAAATCACATCCTACTTTATGAAGAACAACATAAGGGATGATAAAAAATATTTGACATAAACAAAGAAGAATATGGCAACACATTCCTTACTACTAGACACATCTCATATAATCGATTGCTTAGGAGATAGAATTTAGTTAAATAAAATAAAATAAATAAATTTTTATTGGAATTTCATTTTCATCATACGAACGTTTAACACGTACATACGTCCTTAATTAACGGTTGCCCTATCTTTTCATTTTATTTAAAAGAAAATTTTCCGAAATTGAATTTATTTATTAATTTTTAATAAATTATAATGTTAACATTAAATCAGCAATTAAACATACATTATGAATACAAACAGAGACGAGCACACACAAAATAAATAATAAAAAAAAAACATTTAAAAATATAATTTCAATATACAGGTTAAGCTAATAAATAAATGCACGATTTTTAAAATTTGTTTTTCTCCCTATAAATACATATTTTAACAATTAGAAAAATATGTATGTATGTATATGTATTCAATTCCAACGAGTCACAGTGTTTCGAAGGGTGAAAAATAGGAATAATTATTTAAATTGGTTGTAGAAAAAAAGTGTAACTTAGATTCGACCTGTAGAAGTATAAAGTAATCAATAAATATTTGAAACGAAAATAGAATCAATAATTTAATTGAGTGTTAATGTGTATAATCGGAAGTAAAACAAGTAAAAGTGCTATATTCGGCCGTGCCGAATCTTCTATACCCTTCACCACGGTGATTTTATTTATACAGACATGTACAGCATTATCCATATTGTTGACTCTTTACTTAAATAAAGTCGTATGAGAAAAAATCATTATTCATGAGTTAAAGAAATAGAAGACAAATGAAAACAAATTCCGTTTGCTACAATTGTCGCCGTGTTGTCAGCTACTTAATGATATTGAAGCCGACAGCTACATCGTAAACTCTGACATTGTTGTAGAAATACTTATTTGCTTTTATAAAATTAAATAACTTTTTCAAAAAATAATAAATATTTCCTCCAAAACTTTTTGTTTGTATATGAATTTGTAATTTATAATTTTGTGACATTTTCTTTTGTTGAATAAAATAGAAATTAGCCTAAGTTGATGACAGCCACAACGGTGGTCGTGTAGCCATGAAGCTATACTGACTTCAAAATAATCGTTTACCTATAAACGCGTGTATTTTATTTTTGACAGTTTTATTCGGTATCCTGATGATGTCTATGTATTTAATGCAGGGATCTCATCTATTTAAAAATCAAACGCATTTAAAAAAAATCAAATGCATTTAAAATAACCTCCTTCTTTTTTTGAAGTCGGTTAAAAATATGTTACACTATATACACACATGCATACATATGTATATTCTTAATATTAAATATATGTTATGTTAGTCATGATTTTAATTTTCAAAGAAATATTAAAATTTTTGTTTTAATTTTTCGAAAATTGTGTTTAAATATTTTTTTAAAAATTTTTTGTAAAATTTTATTCGAAAATTTGTTGGAAAATTTTTTAAAAATATTTTTCAAATATTTTTCTGTAAAATAACTTTTTGAAAATGCTTTTTAAATATTTTTGAAAAAAAATTTAAAATTTTTTAAAAAAATTTTTTTTTAAAAATTGTTTTTTAAAAAATTTTATTGAAATCTTTTTGTTAAATTTAGGACCTTTCTGCAATCTATATTGAGTTAGAATGGTCAGACTAAAGCTAAAAGAAATCCTTACAAAAAAACTGTTCCTATTTATCAGTGGGTACCCTGTGGGTCCACCTCTGTGTGTATTGCTTTCTATTAAGGTCTCTAATACAAATCAAAGCAAAAAACCCTATCAATCTAAAAACAAACAAAAATCGCCCCTCGCAGGGGGTTATTGATCCCCCGAGATCTGTATGCACTCCTTTCGATCTACCTGTCGCACTCTAATATTTATTTGACAAAAAAAGGCAAAACAGAATCATTAAAGCCGAAAAAAATTAAAAAAAAGTGAAAAAAATTAAAAAAAAGTGAAAAAAATATAGGTGGGCGTGGTTTTCGGCCCGCAGCCTCCAAAGGAATGATCCGATGTTGCTGAATTGCAATACCAAAATTTTCGAAACTATGCCTGACTGATTGGTGTGCTTAAATTTTTTGTATCTCTTCTGGTGCCTTGGCAAATGATATTACAACACTAACACGGACAGACGGACATCGCTTACTCAACTTCTCTATGTATAATAATCCAGAATATATATACTTTATGGGGTCGGAAATTAATATTGTAGAAATTACACACGGAATGACAAACTTATATATACCCTTTCCACCTGTGGTGAAGGGTATAAAAATAGAAAGGGTGCCCTTAGGTCTCATTCTATTTGATCTATAAAAAGAAAATTTTACATCAGAGCTATTTAAAGTTTACCTTTATACCTTTCCAACGTTCTTTACGAGTTTAAATGCTGTTATATGTCTCCGAAATGACCGAATTCAGAGTTTTGAAAATTGTTTTTACATTTTTCCTCATAGTCAAATTATACACTGATAAACTAATTTTTCGACCTCAGAAACGCATGGTGGAGATCTGGGAACAACTCCATTCGATTTTGTACTTAATTTTACCAAATGAATAATATGTTAATCCTTTAAAACGGTTCGCTAATAAACGTCAAATTAAAAAAAAAAAAAAAATTCTGTACCCGACTTACATTTAGAAAAACCAAATTTTTGACACGAAGTCATTCCAATAAATTTTATCTCAACCTATCCTTAGGACCCTCTTTATTAAAAATATTATTTCAGTCGTAAATAAAAGTACATATTTGATAAACAATTCAGGCCAACCAGGCTTGTTTCTCTTTTTGGCTTTTAATTTTAAGGGCTTTGCATCTTACTTTCATATTGATTTTTGATAAGACTGCGACTAATTATACCACGTTTAGGCATTTTCTGTAGTTAAGGATTTTTATTAGTTCCAATCTTTGACTCGTACAATAGCGATTTTATGTTCAATGGCTTGGTGGAGTACCATAAAAACTCTAAGAAAATATTACATATTTTTTATTAAATGAGTGGAATGGCCAAGAAGCCAATGCATCCACAGAGCGACAGTTTGGTGTGAATTAGGGAGTGGTGAATTTATTGGTCCATTTTTTTGTTCAAAAATATTGCTGAAAATGCTATTTCAGTTAATGGCGAGCGCTACAGAGCAATGATTACGACTTTTTATGGCCTGGAATCGAAGATTTGAACTTGGATAATCTTTGGTTTCACCAACAAGGCGCACGCAGCTCTACAAACAATCGATCTTTTGCGTACTGAGTTTGGTAATCATGCGCTCTTGGATCTTATATGGATTGTTATCGTCCTAAAATCGACAATTTTCTTTGTTGAAATACCCATTCGACAAATAGGATAAGTTAGTGCGAAGACAATCGTGGCCACCACTTGAATAAAATCATAAATAATATAAATATGATTTTTCTGATGGGGTGCCGTTAAAGATATGCGAATAATTTTTTTCCCCTTATACCTTTTAATAGACTTTTAAGCATTTCTCTATACATGATAGTAATGTTCTATTTCCGATCGTATTTACGAGGTATAAGTTTTAAAAAAATATCTCTTGCTTCTTTAGTGACTTGGACAATGATATAACGAACATCACACTAAATTTCCATTCCAGGACCATGAAAAGTTTTCACCCCTTCGTATACCCATAATTATACATAAGGAGGAATGTTCGGACCTTCGTCTGTGTATAAGCATACATCTTATGAACATTACAACTGTTCTTGTTTGCACAATCCCTTTCAAACATTGTAACAAGATCGAGTTTAAGGGTAAGAAGAATAAGATCTGGGTGAATCTTTAGGGGAAGATCAGAACGGAATCACAATGGACCAATAGTTCACCTCGTGGGGGTGTCTAGCCCTTCCCTTATGCTAAAGGGTTTAGAAACATAGATAGAAGTAAAAAATATATAAAAGAAATGGGTTGCACTTGTGTCACTGCAGCGGGTGATATTTGAAAATTTGACAAATCTGTAGACATTGTTTCAAGCGCATTGGCAATCCAATTTTTTAAGATTTCAAATTAAATACAGTTACCTTTATAATTTTAAAAGATTTACATGTAACATATTTCTAATTATATTGAAATCGTCTAATGCAGATTTTTCTTTTTTATAAAACAATTTTATTTTCTACAACTTTTTGCAATCGTTGACACTGTGCGACTGGTAATTGTTTATTATAGTAATTTATGTTATTATAAGTTTATTTCTGCGCACATGTTACTAACTCAATTTTACTGAATACCCGAGCAAATAGTTTTTGTAACTTCTAATTGATAAACTGATTTTTTGTTCACACTGATAATTGTTTATAAATTTTAAATTGAGATGAAAAGAAAATACAACTGCTGCTCATATTTACTACAGGCATTTACAGAGTAAGAATTTTTTTTGGATACAACTTTAGAACTTAAAAACTTAAGAATTTTAGAAATTTTTTTTCAACATTATCTTAGCGTATGATCTTTCTTAAATGCAAATAATTAAAATAATCCGAAAAAACTGGAATAATTAAAAAAAGTCTTTTAAATACCTTGCAACTTTATTAATAACTGTTTTTTGTTTAATTTGCTGTTTTAACATGCGCAAATTTATTTCGAAAATTGGTTTATTGCATTGAATTTTTTTCAGAATTCTGTATGATTTGATAATCTTTTGAAAGAATTCGTAAAATATTTTCCATGCGAGCACAGTTGCAAAATCTTTGTTTGTATAATAGTGTGGCACCTGCCACGCCACCTTGAAACTATGTTTTGAGCAGAACAGAATTGAATCAGATTTTTTTGTGATTAAAACACACGATTATTTAGGATAGCCGTACAACCCTGGCCTTAAGATGAACTTTGGACAGAATTATTATTTAAAAAAATAAAATCGATATAAATCGATAATAAAGACAAAAGAGTGTAGCTTCAGAATTAGTATGATTGAGGCCACACTGCACTCGAACAACTTTTTAATTTGGATGTTGGTATGTCAGTATCTAATAAATATGGGCTTGATTAAATTTCTAAGCCGACGACTTACTTGCCAAGGACGATAGGGACCCATGAAGTTAGTGGGCTGCTTTGGTATCCCCTACAAAAAACTTGCCAGGTGCCACCAGAAGATCGACCATAAAAATTTGTGTTAATCTTCATAATTGTATATGTATTATTATTGTTTGAACTGAAAAACATCAATGAAAAATTCAGATTTTTAAACTAATAACTAATCATGCTTGAAAAAAATACCCATATTGTGTTTGATTATCGGTAAGATATAGCTGCCTACACCAGTTGACCGATTTTCCTGGAATTTTCACAATTTGTTACCAGATATGCAGTGGTTAAATAAGTTGCATGTTGTTTTGATGTTTCAAAAGAGAACTGTAATGAGTATAATCTTAGAATGTAGTGCAATTTTAGAAAGTTGAAACTGGCTGGATTGTAACAGTGGGTATGGTACATCCCATACAAAATAAAAATTATTTAATTTTTTTATTTTTTATAGTCTACTTAGGTAGACTCTTGAAATTGTGGATATTAATACGCATAGTTAAAAACCTTCAATACAAATAAAAAATTATCGTGCTCCTATAACTGTTAGCTATAGTTTTAAGATTTCACAAGTAACCTCTATATTAATGTGCATAGTCTAGCAAAACAGAATCAGGATTGAAAGAATAGGTGAGGTACATATCTCCCATACAAAGTAGATATTTACCATTATCTTATTTAGGAACTATAAAAGATAAGGTTTTAATTATTTACAACTAAACCCCGCATTATTGAGCATTTTCGAGCAAAAAAACTGACTGTTTTGGAACAGTGGGAGTCGTACCTCGTATACAAAGTGAAAAATCATTGTCGTGAACCTAGAGAACTGCAACAGTTAGAGTGTTAAAATTTTGTACTCTGAGAATAATAAGTACATATATTTAAGTTAATGCTTGGCTATTAGAATAGGTAAACCCCCATACAAAGTACTTATCCTCTAAGTGCGATAGTGACACTCTTTAAATCTATATATATAAATTCAAATGTCGTTCGTTGGTTATTATGTGCATCACTTAAGAACTGCTGCATCGATTTGGCCATTTTTTTTAAATCTTTATCGTAACCCAACTCATGTTTTTATGGACCATTTTTACGCCCACTTCTTAGAAATTTTGCACCAGTAACCCTCTTATTAATATACATAGTTTAGCGAAACGAAGGCTGCATTAGAATAGTGGGCGTGGTACGTCCCATACAAAGGGAACAATTATTACCGTCTACCTGAAGCTGTGTAATAGGTAGAGTCTTAAAACTTTGCAGAAGTAACCCTCATACTAATGTGCATAGTCTAAGAAATCTGGATTGAGACAGTGAGCGTGGTAGCTTCTATACAAAGTGAAAAATTATTATGGTGTACCTAGAGATCTCCAATATGTAGAGTGTTGAAAATTTGCACAGACTGGATTAGGATAGTGGTACGTACCTCCTATAAAAAGCAAAATATTATTACCGTGTTATTACGCATAGCCTAGAAAAAACATATTAATGGGAACAGTGGTCGGCGTACCTTGCATATAAACTGAAGAAGTTTTGTCGTGAGAATAGCGTGCGTTTTCGAGTTAAAGGTTAGCCATACTTTTCTTTTTTATTGAGAAATGTTAAATAAAAATTTCATTACTTAACATTATTTTTTTAGGGGTTCCGACTTCATATACATTTTTGTGCCGCTTAATAATTTTCTCTCTGTTATTTAGTGTTTTTTTTTTTAAGATTTCAACATTTCAATTTTCCACAAGCAATGTTTATTTGGTTTACTTTTTTTGTTGGAGAAATTTGTTTATTATTTCGTTGCAAGTTGTATGTTATTGTTTGGCAAGTTTGTCTGCTGGAGGCCTTCCTATTTTGGTGGTCCATATACATACATATACATACATTTTAATTTACAGGGCTTTTTAAACTAGGATTTTTTTAATAGAATTTATTAAAAAATGACGTTAAAGCATTTGTTATTTACTACTTGTTTGTATTTTCTAGCAACGTTTAACAAATAATCAATGTCACATACCTACATATCGATGGTCTTAAGTAGAACGGCCTTAACTCAATTTTTACGAAATTGACTTTTTCAGTGATTCCAATACATATCACAGTGTAAAAAATAACGCTTTTATAAGCAGTTATACATTACAAATTACATTGTTATAGTTTCTATTATGTTTTTCCTTCTCCTGTAAAGTTACAATTAATTCAGTTAGGGCCTTTCCATTTGAGACCAAGTAAGTGTACAATATGCATAACGCTAAAACTCTTAAACGAGTTGCGGTACGATCAAAGAAGTAACATATATGGTGAGGTGGCCTCCTATCAACTATCCATGTAGAAGCTAGGGCAGTCCAGAACATTTGAGAGCATAAATGACTCGGTAGCCCCACAGGAATTTCCCCAAAATCTCTGTTACCGGTTATTGGTGAGCTGTTATTCGGATCTAAATCGCAGAAAAGGCGATTTAGTCCCTTGTACCATTGCACTCTCACCAAAGGGACCAATTGCATGTCAGGAGTTTAGGTAGTCTCCAACAAGGGACATGAGCATGGTCTTGCCAGCCGTTGTTTCAAAATTGGGAAAAAATTTAATTTTTAGTCGATAGAATGAATATTAAAACACATGTATGTAAATAAATTTCCTATTTTAAATATGCAGTTGACTATGTATGTTTTCCAAAACTCGGTCCGAATTCGGAAAAGAGTATGCGATCAATAAGACTTGCAAGGATCAAAGAACTTACTGTATGAGGTACTGCTGGTAGAAAAGCTGGTAAATTTTAGCTTAATGATCAGATCTCTCTATTAAGGTATAAAGATATCTCTTCTTACGGAAACACAAACTAGCGTTAGTTGAGCTAGGAAATGGCACTGAAAAACTATGATTGCGAAAAAGGTTTGAGGAAATATCTTTGAAAACTACCAACTAGTTAATTACGATGTGGTAAAACTCTTCACGAAGAGAGGAAATTCACTAGATGATTTGCATAAAAACACCTAAGTGATCTAAGCAAAATGAAATTTGAAGTAGGGGAATATAGTAAGGTTGACTCTAACCCATGCCGGAGTCAACCATTAACTTATTTTTTTGCTTTGTAGAATGTCAAATGTTTCCCCAAGCCACATCGATATGAGTTTGGGCTAAAATGAATTTGTTGTCATTGTAGCGCCTGCTGTTTACACTGATGGCATCACCAACATCATTTTCGAAGAATTATAGGAATCAGTAATAGCAATATATTTACACAGTGTTGAGTTTTTCTTTCTAGTTGTCCAAGTTCTGCAGCAACTTTAGTTTACATAAAAATCACATAATTTTTGGAAAATTTTTAAATTTTCTATTAATTCCATTATTTTTTCATTAAAATATTGAATACCGAAAATGTAGAAAAAATCTCAAAGTTCACTAAAAAATTTTAATTTCACCAAAGTATTAAATTTTCCTTAAATATTTCACCGAAAAACAAAAACTAAAAAAAAAAAAATAAATTTTAGTAAAAACCTAAAATTTTAAAAATAAAAACTACAAACTATGAATAATGCAAAAGATTCGCAAATAACAAAATAATTAAACAAACAGAAAGAAAATCTGTATTTATAGAAGACGTCAAATATCTCGGCATACATCTTGACCTTGGCGCCTTACTTGGAAACGCCACATAGAAACAAAGTTTACACAAATGAAGTTAAAAGCTGTGTAACTAAACTGGCTTATTGGTAGAAATTCAAGTCTCCCTTTAGATTGCAAACTTCTATTGTACAAGTCAATTCTAAAACCAATTTGGTGTTATGGTATTCAATTATGAGGCACTGCCTCAGCTAGCAATGTAGAAAAAATACAAAGGCTCCAAAATAAGATTCTTTTTGTTAAGCTCTGCTAATATAGCACCACCACCTACTTTAAATTTATTATGTGAAATTTCTTTAATTAATAAAATTGTTAGATGATCTTGGATTTCTATATTAATATTATCTTTATTATGTTTTTTTAGAGCAGCTTATACTTTATATTTATATTCTTATAGTCAACATGGTAAAGTTTTAATAGTTGCTCCTTGCTATATAATATTTAAATTTTTTCAATTAAGAGATTACTTTTTATACCCTTCACCACAGGTGGAAAGGGTATATATAAGTTTGTCATTCCGTGTGTAATTTCTACAATATTCATTTCCGACCCCATAAAGTATATATATTCTGGATCCTTATATATAGAGAAGTTGATTAAGCGATGTCCATCTGTCCGTCTGTCCGTGTTAGTGTGGTAATGTCATTTGCCAAGGCACCAGAAGAGATACAAAAAATTTAAGCACACCAATCTGTCAGGCATAGTTTCGAAAATGTTGGTATTGCAATTCAGCAACATCGGATCATTCCTTTGGAGGCTACGGGCCAAAAACCACGCCCACCTATATTTTTTTTTCGTTTTTTTTTAAAATTTTTTTCGGCTTTAATGATTCTGTTTTGCCTTTTTTTGTCAAATAAATATTAGAGTGTGACAGGTAGATCGCAAGGAGTGCATACAGTTCTCGGGGGATCAATAAACCCCTGGGGGGCGATTTTTGTTTGTTTTTAGATTGGTAGGGTTTTTCTGCTTTGATTTGTATTAGAGACCTTAATAGAAAGCAATACGCATAGAGGTAGCCAATGGACCCACCGGGTACCCACCGACAAATAGGAGCAGTTAAAAGGACCCCCCATGTGTCAATATGAGGAAATTTTTTTTTTGCAAGGATTTTTTTTTTGCTTTAGTCTGGCCATTCTAACTCAATATAGACTGCAGAAAGGTCCTAAATTAAACAAAAAAAATTTCAATAAAATTAAAAAAAAAATTTTTTTTTTTAAATTTACAAAAAAAAATTTTAACAAAAAAATTTACAAAACATTTTCAAAAAGATATTTTACAGGAAAATATTTAAAAAATTTTTTTTTTTAAATTTTCCAAAAAATTTTCGAATAAAATTTTACAAAAAATTTTTAAAAAATTATTTTTACAAAAAATTTTTACACACAATTTTCGAAATATATAATTAATATTAAGATTATACATATGTATGTATGTGTGTATATAGAGTAACATATTTTTTTAAATGCGTTTGATTTTTAAATAGATGATATCTCTGTTTTGAAACCTAGGTGCATTAAACACATAGACATCATCAGGATACCAACTACAAACTGTCAAAAATAAAATACACACGTTTATAGGTAAACGATTCTTTTGAAGCCAGTAAAGCTACATGGGTACACGACCAGCGTTGTGGCTGTCGTCAACTTAGGCTAATTTCTATTTTATTCAACAAAAGAAAATGTCACAAAATTGTAAATTACAAATTCATATACAAAAAAAAAAGTTTTGGAGGAAATATTTAAAAGTTTTTAAAAAAGTTTTTTAATTTTATAAAAGCAAAATAAGTATTTTTACAACAATGTCAGAGTTTACGATGTAGCTGTCGGCTTCAATATCATTAAGTAGCTGACAACACGGCGACAATTGTAGCAAACGGAATTTGTTTTCATTTGTCTTCTATTTCTTTATAATATGGATAATGCTGTACATGTCTGTATAAATAAAATCACCGTGGTGAAGGATATAGAAGTTTCGGCACGGCCGAATATAGCACTTTTACTTGTTTAAATTAGTTTGGAGTTTTTTTTTCACTAAAAATTGAAAATTTCCTGTTTAAAAAAGGCGCTGCTAAGTTTTCTGCACTATTAAATAGGTATAATTACGTACTTTTTGCGGGAAAAAATTATCCTATATTTGAACCCAGGTACTAAGGTACCTTCTCACAAAATTTTGTTAAAATTTATCCAGTAGTTTTTAAGAGATGCGAACGCATACAAAATTCCAAAAATGGGTGAGATCGTATTTTTCTTGAATGTTTTTTTCCTAACTAAATGTTTTTTTATATTTTTTATCTCTTAAATCCAAAAAATTTATTTAATTAAAATTCCAATTCTATGATCAGGTAACTTTAATTGTACATTTTTAACTTTACAAAAAAAAAAAAAATTGCGAAAACCTACAAGTTTTTAATCCTTGATATGTGCGAGTTGTAGGTATGTTAATTGTATGCGATGTTCGGATATCCGTTGTCGGATAACGTTTTATTTCCGGTGGTGAGTTTGCAATGCGAGCGCGATTTAGACGAGGTGAAGATGCAACATTCATTTTTAAAGCGTTTAAATTTTGTTTCTTTTTAACTCTATTTAGTTTCAATATTTTTTCTTATTATGAACAACTTCATCCAATGAAATCTAAATAACAACTAATTTTTCTCATCATTAATATTGTGTTCTATTTTTGGAACATTTTCACGGCTTTTGCAAACTACAAAAAAAAAAAACTATTATTAATCGCAAGATTTCAAATGAGATTTTATTGTATACCTTTGTCTGTATAGTGTAGACACTAACTGGAGAAAAATTACAAACATTAGAAAAACATACATATGTAGGTATTTCAATATTACGAGGGGAATCAAATAAGTCGTTACAAAATCACATGAATCACAGAACCTAAAAAGAACTAAGAACTTTCTAAAAAATTTCAGATTTCAAAAGGCAAGTGGCAATTGCAATTCTTTTTTTGAAAAAAATAAAATAATTTCATTTTGATATAGTTTACTTGGCCTTTTTAAATAAAAATAATTAACGACCTAAAGCTTAAAAATAAAAATAATTAAATTATAAAATAATTTCGACACCTATTTCCGCTTGAAAGACAAAAACCTGCAGAAATTAAAGTACTTGACAGATCTGAACGACGTTTATACTTACAGTGGCTCAACATTATAATGGGACACTCACAAAAGCCCACAAATAGCATTCCAAATATATTACTAAGCTTGTTTACTTAGAACAATAATTTATATTAGATTAGTTAATACGATTAGTATGAAGGTTTATCAAAAACATAATGTGAACATATGTGAACGCGCAAATAGAAAGGGACCTAAAGGTAAAAAAGTAAATTTTACGGGAGAGCCGTTTAAAGTTTACCCTTTCTTTCAAAGCTTTTTATGAATGCAAGTGCTGTTAACATACCTGTTATGACTCCGAAATTTTCGATTATGATTATTTTTTATATTGTTTCCGGTGCTCATATTACACACTGAAAAACTAATTTTTCTTTCCATTCGATTGGATTCTCACAAAATTTTACCACTATTTAAAAAAATTATTAACCCATTAAACGAGTCACTGAAAGACTTATAAGATAAAAAAAATTTGAAAAATTTTATTATTTTTTTCTATACTCGACTTACTTGCAGAAAAATCAAATCGATTCTCCAATAAATTTGACCCCATTTGAAAAAAAAAAATCGGTCAACTTACCAATAGGTCCCTCTTTCATATACAAATAGACAAATATAAAGGTTATCCATATTTTCCGAGATATCAGCCTATTAATTTTCATATAAAACTGCGAGTGTGAATTACATTTCCCAACATATCAGGTTAATAATGGTATCATTTTGACAGTCCTTGACAACAACCTGAAATATCCTGAACGTGCTGAAACAGCATCTGGAACGCACTTGACCACAAAGGAGTCCCCTCCAGAATTATAAGTCTTATCAAGGGCATGTATGGGGGTGCGGAAAACCAGGTTTTGCTAAAGGGTTATGTATCCGAACCATTCCGCAGTAACGTCGGAGTTAGACAAGGCTGCGTTCTCTCCCCTTTACTCTTCCTACTTGTCCTCGATGAAGTTATGACCGCCACCAATATTAATGCACCGAATGGCATATAATAGACGCCATTTACCAAACTTAATGATCTGGACTACGCCGATGGTCTATGCCTCATTGCCCATAAATTCGAGGACATAGAACAAAAGCTTAAGGCTTTATAAAAAAATGCTCTCAAATTTGGCCTTAAAAACCTAAAGAACACGAAAGTAATGAGAATCTACAGCCATAGTAGTTGCAATCTAACTATCGACAAAACCATATTCGAAGATGTTAACAGTTTTTGTTACCTCTGATGTACTATATCCAATCTAAATGGATATAGTATACAAAATCGAATTAATAAAAACAAAAAATCAAATCAAATGGTCTCTCGCAGAACATGAGTATCAAAGTTTTAAATACCTGTATTAAACCTGTCCTGCTTTGCGGATTTGATACGTGGGAACTTAAGCAAATATCTATCCACAAGCTGCAAACCTTTGCTAACAGTTGTCTAATACGAATTGTGCGATGTTTCTGACCCAACACAATATCAAACATAACCCTTCACCGGACAACAAACCAAATTCCAGTGAATGTAGACATCAAACGAAGAAAATATGGTTAGACATTAAGGCCGACAAACACCATAACATTCAATCCACAAAGGTCAGCCGAAGAATACATGGCGTTCCACAGTGGTGAAGGAATTGAAAGTAGCCGGTTGTAGTTGGCAACAAGAATTGCCCAAATAGAGTTCGTTGGAAATCTTTAATCTAGACCAATTGCTCCCTAGATGGAGAATTAGGGAAAATCATCAACATCATTGGTATCTCTTAAAAGTTTTTGAAAATGTTTGCTAAGAGATGCTAACATTTTTAAAAATTTGTTTACCTATTAAGACTGGATGTTAATATTTTTCTTATTTTTTAATTCTCTATCACCTTTCGATTTTTTTGTGATAGCTTTGCCAATTTAGTTATTTAATCTGCTAACTAATTTATTTGTTGGGGGAAAAGCTAGTTCCTATATGTATTTCACTGTTTACTTAGGCCAGATCGTCAGGAAACCTTTTTCCTTTTTCTATTTGTTACAAAAATGTTATTTGAGTTAGGGTTTTGTCTGTCCAACAAAGAACTTTAAGAAATTGTACTTTACGTGGGCATTAAAAAACTTTAAGAAGAAGAAAATAACAACCCACTCCCAGAAATTTGTTTTCTATGTTTTTGTTAATACTTTTTGAATTTTCCTCGTATTTATAAGATAATTTAGAACAAGTCTATAAGTTTTCCAGCATTATATATTTTTTTAAATGTTTACATTAACTTTCAAACTTTTAATTTTTTGTTTTTTTTATTCGGTTTAATACACCATTTCCTATTGGGTTTAAGATTATTGTATCGTTATGATACGTTTCATTATTTTACAAAAAGAACAACAAACGAAAGGAATTTCTATCTGGGCTAAACATTTTACGAATAAATCTAAGAAAGAAATGGTTTACAAGAGATTTTTTATCAAAGACTAGCGGTACCTTCGAGGTCATCAGGTTCCTCATAATATTCTGTTCGAATTAGCCATAGAACATTGGTTTCATATTAAATTCCCAGCAAAAAATACTGCTTCGTCGTATGCAGGTTTGTAAGGGAATGACAAGTTGTTATTGCTTACAAACCTGCTTACCTATGACATGATATTTTTCGCGATGTCTGTCAGATTTTTTTTGTGATTGAATTCTACGATTGTGTAGGATAGTGAATCATGGCCTTAAGTAGAGTCCAAAATTTCCCATTTAATGAAACAAATGGTGCTGCCAAGTCTTCATTACTATTAAATCGTTAAAATTGCATACTTTCACTATTTTATCTTTGATGTCTCTTGGAAATGATACGTTTTTACAGGAAATAAAACTGGAGTGGCCTACACTCAACTTTACCATACCAAATGGAAACAGATATTTTTATGGATATATTACATAAAAAATAAACTTTCAAAGTATATTCAAATCGAAAAAAAAAAATTATTTTCGATTTCGGGTGTTAGGTAAACTAAACCAAAATTCATACAGCTCTTTATCTCCATAAACCAAAGCTACATACTAAATTTCGTTTTAATATGTCATACGGTATGACCTGTAGAGAGTTCACAAAATTTGGGGGTAAGGAAACTACCCCTTGCCCCTCCCGATTATGCCCAAAAACTATACAGCACTTCATCACCACATACCAAAGGCACATACTAAATTTCGTTTTGATATGTCAAACGGTATGACCTGTACAAACTCCGCAAAAATAGCGGCATACACACCCACCCACCCACAGACATCATCGCGAAAATAGTCAAAATGGATTTAGGAGACCTCTAAACGTATAAATCCGTCAAAATCCCGACCTCGATTTTTTTCATGATTACTATACTTTACCTTATACTACGTATGGTAAAGTAAAAAAGAATACTATAAAAGGTACTAAGGTACCTCCCCAGAAAACTTTATTACAAATCCAGTAGTTTTTACGTGATGCAAACAAAGACAGACATACAAAAATTCCAAAAATTGATGTTTCGTATTCCATATCGCACCAGTTACATACAATTTAATGCACAGATACGGTCCTGTTACATTTTTGTTTTTTGAATAGACTAGCAGACTGCCTACTAGCCCACCATGGCACCAAAGAACAATGCTTTTAAATATCCAAATACACTTTTTTAATTTCAAATTGCTTTGGGAAATGCTGCACAATTTGTTAGAGATTCAATTAGAGAACAATTTAGGTTAGAGATTCAATGAAAATTCAAATTTCTTGTAGTTTTAAAACCAAAAAAATGTTCCCATTATATTTCCAAAAGAAAAATATAAGAGAGAAAAGAAATTACAACTCAAAAATGTATGAATTTAAAGATATCAAAGATTAAAATTATTAATTCTATTTGATAACGTTGTATTACGTAAAATGCTGCATTCCTTTGGATTTCCTAAAAGATTTTTTATGCATGAAATTTGTTTTTGATGTTTTAATTATTTAAACAAAAGGTGCAACATAAATATGTACATATTTATGTATTTGGATTTTAAAATATTAACTTTAACTACTGCAAACAAGCACACACTGGCGGATCCATGTATCCAATCGTAGGTGCGTAAATAATTCACTTGATTTGTAAAATAATTAATGACGTGTGTTAGGTTCATGCATCATTTGTTTAACACATGAAGTGAGTTCGTACAAAATGGAAAAGGTAATTGAACATATATTTCAAATTCTCTGATATAGTTTTTGTAGTGATATTTCTTTGTGCATTTCATATGCCGCTACAATTTTGAAATCGTCATATTTTGTACAACTCAGACAAAAGGCGACAGCTAACTGGAAATTAAAAAAAAAAAAAACAAATAATATCTTCTTTATGTTTATGTGTCTGTAATTTTGTTGCTGGTTTAGATAGCAATCGATATGGAATACAATTATCAATTTATCCTACTGGATGGATTTCAATAAAACATTGCTGGTAGGTACCTTAGTAACTCGGTTAAAATATAGGTTACTTTTTCCCGCAAGAATATCTCATTTTAAAGATCAGAATTTACATAACATTAACGATGTAAATGACTTGGCAGCACCTTTTATATTTTTAAATGAGAAATTTTAGACATTCGAGCATGTTTTATAATTACATATCCACTCGAAACTAATTTGTAGTGTTCTGACTTTTCTGCTTAATTTTTTGTAAGATACAAACGCTAGTATGTATAGCCTAATCAAAACTAGTGTTAAAAAAAAAACATAAAATATTAAATTTTGAAAATAAATAAACTATTAGAGTTGTGTAGTTCGAGAACGATCAAGAGCTTGTAAGATTTTTTGTTTCTATTGCTGCTTTAGATTACAATAGTATAAGAAGAAATAACAAATTAAAAGTCTACTCAAGAAAACAAATCGTAAACTAAATCAGCATTCGAAACCCGAGCGAACTAAATCAATAACTCAAAAGAATACGTTTCTGCTTCTGTCCAAGGCTTGCGGATGAACCCAATTGTTCTGTTTGCGATCTTTGTCATTCGAAAATATATAACATTTTTATTGTGGACTAAGTTGGCTTTGCAATGCTTTAAACACATAGAAGACAGCGGCTACCCAGCTACATGACTACAAACGTAGTTGGCTAAAATCGTCGCCGTGCAGTCAGCATCTTAATTATATTGAAGACGACAGCTACATTTAAACTCTGACATTTTTGTAGAAATACATATTTTACTTTTATAAAAATTATCGGGGTGAAAATAACTTTCAAAAAATGCAATACAAATAAATGTATTTGCTTAAAACTTTTAAATAATAAATGTATTTATAATTTTCCTAATTTTGTGTTATTTCCTTCTTTTAAATAAAGTAAAATATTTTTACTCTCATTGTCGCTTACAAAAATAGAAATTAGCAACAGCCGCAACGGTGGTCGCGTAGCCATGAGCTTGCTAAAATAATCGTCTTCATATGAACGTGTGTATTTTAGTTTTGACAGGTTGTAGTCGGTAGCCTGTTATTGTTTATGTGTTTAATGAAGAAAAATTCTTAAATTATTTTCAATGTGTAAAATCATAAGTACAGTATGTTACTTCTGTATATGTAGAAACATTGCAAGTTTTTTTTTCTTTAAAAAATAGATATAACAATTTATTTACCTCCCATTACAGCTAAAATCCAGTAAGGGAACTTTTATAAATATTTTTTTTTATTTTTGAAAATATTTATTAAAATAAATTCATATAATAAAGATAATTTCGTCTTTTTTTTTAATTACAAAAGTAATATTAATTCAGGTTTTTAATTTTTAGAATGTAACATCCAAATGGTAAGATCGATTTTTTAATCAAATTAAAAATAATGGGATATTAATCATTAACAATTTAGAAAACTAACAGACTTGTTCGAGAAGAATACATAATAAAAGTAGGTATAATAGATACAAAGAAAATTGTTTTAATTTTGGCACCAAATATTTTTTTTTAAGTTTTTGGAAAACTAAATTTAAAGTTTGTGTTATACATATACATATTTTTTAGTATTGCTTATTTTTTTAAGAAATATACCAATGTTATATATAAAAATAAGAGTAATAAAAAATGGTTTCTATCGTAATACATCAGTATTTCTTTTCTCATTATGATTAGCAGTTACATACATATATTTGTTTGAGAAATGAAAAATTTAAGCAAATTTTACCAACAAAAATATTCATATATGTAATATGAAAGTAAAATATAAAAGTTTTACGTATCTTTAAGAAATGTATATATAAAAATCAGGGGAAGTTGTGTGGTGTGTTCTATTAGAAATCTCACTCATTTTCTCGGAAATAATGACGGGACTTTTTGTTTTCATTATTTATAGGCCATGACAAAGAGAAAAAAGTTCAACTTTTTTCTTTTCTTCTAGCAAGATTATTACGGTTTAAATAGAAAAATGCGTTTTTGGTTTGTATGGAGGAATTTTGAGAATGCTAAGCAATTTCAGATAAGTTCCAAATATCATCATCTTCATTATCATTTACTGTATGATGATATTCATCCTCATTATTTGTTTGAGCCAATAATAGCTGTTGACGATGTCAGTCATTGTACATGCCATCCACCAAAAAATCCATTCGGCGATAATGACGTGTAGACCAACAGTCACGAAAACGTCTATAAGATGTTATAAGTATACCAATGACCAGTGGTATTATAAATATCATTGAAACAATGGGTAATATGAAATCTCCGCCACGACGAAAATTGCCATTGAATTCCTGTGAAGGTTGTGCATAAGGACCATCTGGTATGGGAAGTTTATTTGAGGCTGATTGTTGCAGTAAATTCTTTAATTCTGGATTGTCTTTTTCTAAATCGGGAAAATCGGGTATGCTGTAGGTAATGGTAGGTTTTTTGGGTTTTGGTGTAGTTGTTGTTGTCGTTGTGGTAGTAGTCGTCGTCGTGGTTGTTGTTGATGTAGTGGTGGTACTTTTAACTGTAGAACTGCTGCTGTTTCCGTTTATAGTTGATGCTGTCGGCACAGAGCTTGTTTTATTTGTTGTAGCTAACTTATCTGCCTCTGAAATGACTGGTTTAGTTGTTGTAGTAGCTAGCGAAGATTTTTTGGTTGGTAATGTTGTGGAAGTGATACTATTTTCTTGGTTTGCTACTATCTCAGTTTTATTAGTATTAGAATTTGTTAAATTTAAATTATCAGGTTTGTTGCTTAAACTACTATTCTGGCCAGAAGTTGTGTTATTCTTCATAACATTTACAGCTGGAGTGTGTACAGATATCCTACCGGCTTCAGTTAATATAATATTCTTTGAAGGGTCTATTTCGGTTTTACCATAATTTTTCTCTTCTATGACATTAACTTCACTTTTGGGCTTCCTCTCCAAGCTATCATTGTCCACGTGTGTGACTTTGCGTACTTTCGGTTTATATGAAGCTTCTGTAACATTGAGGTTGGCCAATGTTTTATCCAAATTTAACCCTGTATTAACTGTTATATCTTTATTAAGTTCAATAACCGTTTTGTTTTCCTGATTTTCCCTAACAGTAGTAGAATTATTACTTTCCTTAGCTACAAACTCTGCGTGGGTCGGTTTGTATAGACCAGCAGCACTGACATATACGAGCACCATTAATTCAAAATATTTCATTTTATTTGAGCTTTTATTTTAAAATTTTTGTAAAAGAATTAACAGTTCATTATAAATTTTGTGTTTAATTAATTTACACCTTTTTTGAGTGTTTTAATAACTATTTGCTTTCTACTTTATTTTGTATGTAAAAACATCTGAAGACGTTGCAATAATTGTGCGTGTAGTTGTCAGTCTTTAGCTTTTCTTCTTTCTTTGTTTTCATCACCATGTGTGTTGACATTTTTATAATCAAAAATGCAGTTTTTCGGAAGTGTTTGGAAAGAAATATTAATAAAACCTTTTTAACATTTCTATCGAAGTTATTAACATACTCTTGTGTGTTAATAATATTTAAAGACCGAAAGCAAAGCATCTCAAACTATATTTTTTCCCTGTCGGATTGTTCTGAGAAAAAAATTCACTTAGGAAAGTTTCCCTTTGTAAATCAGGTTTACAAGTGAAGTCTTGTTAATTTTAAAAAGATGGAGTGTTAACAGTCTAGATTTTGAAAGAGATTTCAAATCATCATAAATGCAAAATATTTAACTTTGTTTAATAGAAACTAAAAGAGAATGTTGTTGATTTACATACTGTTAGTTGGTAAAATAATATATTAAATAATTAGCTTACAGCGGAAATGGTTAGGGAACTGTTATTTTAAAATATTGTCAGTCACGGTATATTATTAAAGAAAAGTGGAAACATAAGTGTTTTTATTATTATTGCTTTTTAGATTTTATTGAAGATTTTTTATTTTCAAATTGAAAACTATCAACCGTGTTATCTTTATAGGTTCCGTGTAATTTATCCAGCCATCCGAAAACTCCAAAATTGTAATTAAATCTGCAAATATCATTAAAAGGTTTAGTTTTAAAATAAGGGAATCAATTGTATATACATATGTATGTATTTAAATATATTTCATTTATAAACCCACTTTTAATGGAAAATAATAAAAAGATTAATACATATATAGTGCAATTTTTAAAAATTTTGGTGGGGGAAATAGCAAGTCTGAAGGGGGCATTGCACCCCCCAGATTTTTTATACACTAACAAATTAAGTACATACATATTCTGGTTTGTCACAAAGGGACCATTAGGACCCAAGTGAGTCGGGTTTCTGGTCTCTGATCACAGAATCGACTGTATCGCGCTACAAAGCATTTTACACACTGCCTGTGTTTATAAATTAATATAATTTCTTTGTACCAAATTATTACATTTCTAAAGGGGAAGGTTAATCACAATAGATTCCCTAAGAACTCCAGTATTCTCAGTCCGTAAGAACCTATCAGACCAGCCTGTGTCCAGTGCTTGAAAGAACATTTTTATGAAATATTTGAGGTGGAAAGTTCCAGAGAAGGTATTAAAATTACTGTTTTCCCGTGCATCTTATTTGCATACATTCTTTAATGCTCTAGAACTCAAACAAGTATAGTGGCGCCCAAAAAGAGATAGGAATTAAATTCACGCCCGTACACCTTTCGACCTCACCGCCTTTTAATTCAGAGCCTTAATAGGGACAAGACTGTCCATGATAAGGTTCTTTCACCTACTCCTAAAGCAATTATATCCACTTAGAACATAGCACAGATATCGAATAGTTTGAGACTTAAAGGGAATATCCCCGATCTAGTCTACATGCCCCTCTTGTAGCGTTCTTAGAAACCTGCGCTTTATCGGTTTCTTAACAAAAGACAAAATTCAAATATCATTTAAAAAAACATTATTTTTAATACTGGGTTTTTTACATGAAGCTTGACTTTTGTCAAGACAAATTTTTGACAGGTCTAGACCCTACATTACCGTTAGTCCTACCTGCCTGACATAGAATGGTGCCGTGACCAAAACGATTCCTTTAATCTCTATTCTTTTTTAACAAAAAGAATAGAAAAACGAACACGAGCCTGCACAAATATACACATTTAAACATCAAACACAACCTGATGTTTAAATGATTTGTGTGGGTAACACAAAAAATGCCGGCATATACAGTTCGTCGTACAAAGCAAATAATAAAGTTACTGCATAGGATAATTTTTAAATACTTTCAAATGCTGTCCTGATCGTAGGTTAGGTAAAGAAGAGTTATACCAGAAATGGCACATCCACTTGGAGACCCGGAGGGCCCATTGTGATTCCCTTCAGTTAACAAAAAAAAAAAAAAAACAAAAACTAAGAAAAACAAAAAGGAAAAAGGGAAAATTATATGAGTACTGCTACCTATAACTCAGCCACCTGATTTCCTCGATGAAGCCAATGACATCTTCTATTTTACACCGCGCAGTGTCGAAGATCCCATCGAGAAATCTTTCATCTAGCCATCTAAGTCTGCGGATTTGTAATACCGGGCAGTGATATACGATATGCTCCACAGTATGCAACTCCTTCTGATCTTCGCACATCCTACGAAAGTCCGATGTACCGGCGACCCATTTGCTAACTCTTACCCTAGTGGCGCAGTGATCACACCTATCATGACTGTCAGAACTTTCCTGTCTAAACCCAGAAGTGACTTGGTTTTCGCAGCGTCCAGTCTGGCCTAAAATGCTGGTGACACTCTGCAATCCTTCCTTACTTCCCAAGACAGGCTGGTTCTCTTTACTACCCAGTCGGATATAATCCTATATTAGCGGCTTAACCGATTCTATCCTAACTAAGTTATTTCCCTCCGAGCCCAATCTTGCAAATTTGTCAGCGATTTCGTTGCCCTCAACATTACTCTTCTAAAACTTGTCCAGACGGCAGCTCTGTGGCATTCAAAACCGCCAACTACTCTGCCTGGACTACACTATGTTCATCTGGTAGTCTGTACGACATGCGTATTCTAGTTCCCAGATCCTGATCGTAAAACAATACATATTGTGGTAATAACCCTTCTGTAAAAATTTCAAGACAAATATCAAGTGTCTGCCTCTTACGTTCAATAAATTAAGCCATATATGTTAAAACGAGGACATTCTCGGAACATCCTCGATTTTTTATTATTTGTAATTATAGCCATAGTAATACAATTTGTGTCAAAAATTCAAGTCTCTATATTTTATGGTTCCAAAGATATAAGAACAGATATTATAAGGAAAACAATAAGGTATTTTGTTTACCTTTAGGGTAGGGAACCCTATAAAAATATCTTATATTTAAATTGTAATTTGGGTGTTTTAAATGATTCTGTTGTTTTTCTAGTTCTTTGTTCAGACAGGCCAACACAATGAAGCCATTCACATTTAGCCAGTAAATCGTGTATTGAAATTCCTATATATTCCTCTGTGTCTTGAAACGTTTTAAGACATCTTGAAATTTTATTGAGCCATCAAGCCTTTTGTTTAAATAGGGAAGTATTTGTTTTTTTTTTGTTTTTAGTCGTTAAACAAATTCACGTTCTCTACAATGTTTGGCAGTATTTGTTTTTCGCGACTTTATTTCAGAAAACCATTTAAAAATAGGCCATGTCTTGATTATGGTTTTAAATGCATTTGTGCAGACTTATTATACGTATTTTTTGCAAATAAATTAATTATAATTATGTATACTTACTTGGAATGATGATAGTCATGAAACAACACCGAATTCTTAGAAAATGGGAAAGGAAAATAAAATCCCGAATGATCAGTCATGGCATTTAAAATCGCCATAATTGTAAATGTCCATGAAACGACAACGTGAACGTTGAGTAAAGCTGTCAACAAAGCGATTGGACCAAAATTGGTTAAAATATGTTCCACAGGATGACAGTAGAAAGTCATGGCAGCAATAGGAGCAGTCCATTCGTGATGTTTTTTATGAAAGTATTTATAGATCGAACGATGATGCAACAGACGGTGAGCATAATAGAATAAAATTTCCTCCAGCAGCGACATTATTACTAATTGGATAAGAAATGTTTTCATGGTGGGTAGTAGGCGTATTAAGGCTGGTGTCCACGATTGAAGAAACATTAAATAACTGAAGTATATTGCCATTGAGGAGATAATGATTTGATTAAAGAGAACTTGTTTTAAGGCCTGAAAATAATATAAACTATGTATTTAAGTAATCTATAATCTTGTATAAAATGTATGTATATATTTAAGTTGTACGACATCCATTAAGATCTCTGCAGTCATTCATGAGCTACCGAATTATTTTCAAAATATTTCTCAATTCAAATGAATCTGTAAAATGAATTGCAATTCATTTCCATTTTCCAGCTCTCCTAACTAGTAAGATAAATCTACATTGCAGGTAGTCTTGTCTTTAAAAAAGAAATTGTGTCTAACATTTTTTGTTTAGAAAAATTAAAGGTGCTGCCAAAATTCAACCTATAATTTTTACTTGATACGGATGCATATAGAAGGGACAGACAAACGGAAATTCCAAAAATGTTTGTTTTGTTTTAAAAGTGAAATATTTCGAATTGTGTAGCTGGTCGCGGAGAAGTACTGCTTTCTTCAATCCGATTCCACCAGTTTTTTTCTCGAATATTTACTTTGTTTTTAAAGTAACCTTAATGTTAGGGGGTACCCTTGGAAGACGCCTCAGATTTAGAGTCTCACTATTGTAGTTATCTAGATAAAGTTTAATATAATTAATTAATAAAAATAACCGTGACGTGCTTTATTCTCGATGTATCCGACATGAAAATTGGAAAGTCTCACATTGTTGTTCTTTAGATAAAGGATATAAAATCACCCTTATTCTGTTTGGCGATGGCAACATCGTCGTCGATTTTGAGGCAACATCACTTTACAACAACATCAATGTTAATTTGGTATTCCCTAACAATGTTGTGACGACGTTGCCAATTTATCGTTAATGTGAATAAAATACACCGCACATATCAAATCCTTGAACCAAATAATTTATTTTGGTTTATGTTTTCGTTAAAAAAGGTTTATGAAAAACTGAAAGTGTATAAAATAAAACAAAGTGTATAAATTAAAATAAAAGTGTTTACATTAAAATAGTAAAGTAAAATTAAACATCTTCGAATTATCGGACGAAAAGTTAGTGTTAAATTAAATGTCGCCAATGATGTCGAAGATTTAAAACTCTGAATGGCATGAAATGGAAAACTAATCCAGTATGGATGAGGAGAGACATGACACATGCTGCAAAATGGAGGTCAAATTGCATCTTTTGATGCACGGTACTCGCATAAATATTTAAGCCCAAAGTAAAAAACACCTACATCTGTAGTTTACCCATAAAGGATATTTTTCAATTTGAACAAATAATTTAAATAAAACAAAAACATAACAAACAATAAATATACAATTCCATTTTTTTATTAAAACTAACAATAAATTATATTTACTTTATTATGTTTTTAATTTGTGTTATTATTTTGTTCTACACAACACCAAAAAAAAACTGACGACAATATCAAAGCCAATTTACGACAACATCAACCTCACATTAGGTCTGTTCAGTAACTTTCCTAGCAGAAACTAGCAACGAGAGAGTAAAACAGAAATTTATATTATTACTCTCCTAAATATGAAAAAGTAAATGAATGCTTTACTAGCAAAAGTTAGCAAATAGACTACGGTGGCGCGCCGCCATGGCGTCAGGAAGGACTTAAAAATTTTACCGATTTGAAAACGTAATTGTACAGAAAGGGCTAGCAGTAATCTGCCGTTGTTAGCCAGAAATGATGCTTTAAAGAAGTTTGTCAATAGTAATCTCAAGGAAATCATAGAAATAAATCGAACAACAAAGATAAAAGCACATAATTTAAATAAAATTATTGTTTTAAAATATTGGGTAGTTTTTGAAAGAGTTTATGATGCATTTAAGCTTTAGATGTCAATATTTTTGGTTAGTCAGTGCTATAAACATTCTTATTTCAATGAAATTTCTATAATATTTACATTAATAATATTCCAAAACACAAATATATTTATTGTTCAAAATATATTAAAAACTGTACAATACCAATTCTAAAATCAGAATTGTACCGAAAAAAGTACGATTGCAATAAATGTGTCATCCCTGATTTGTTTACTATTTATCATTTTAAAACAAAAAGACCTAAAATGAAAACCTAAATATAAAAAGGAAAAACTAAATTTTATCGTTTGATATCCTCGCTAAATTAAAGAAAAACAATATACCAACAAAGTTTTATTCACTTTTATATTATTTTCACTACTAAATACTGATATTTTTCTCAATATTGCAAAAATTTCTTTTTTCATACAATTTTTCCAAAAAAATATTTTGAACACAAAATCCCGAACAGCTGTTTGACTAATTCTTGCTAGTAAAAATTTTATTACTAGCAAAAACTTGCTCACATTATTATTCTCTTGTTTTGCTCCCTCGTTGCTAGTTTTTAGAGTTAATGAACGATTTTCCAGTAACAATTACTAACAATTAGTACTAATTTGCAGTTACTGAACAGAGCTATTTTCTTACAAAATACCAAACACATGTTGCCAGTCATCGATAAATGGAAATATTGCCAACGGGAATACCGATTTACAACAAACTATAAAAAAACGACGTCGTTGAATATTGCCGTCGCCAACTTCTTCGCTTGAAAACATATTAATTATCAGAGTAACCTTTACCAAACTTAGAGAGATCCACAATTGTAGGACTCCAGATAATTATTAACAAAAAAATAAATAAATTCATTTTGTTTAGACTTCCCTGTATCCTATTTATAGGGTCTAATAAATTACGTTTTCTTTTTCTAATAAATTGTCACACTAAGAAACAATTCAAGTCTTATTGAAAATTAGTATTCTAATTGTATTAGAATAATTAATAAGCGTTATTAATAAACATACATACCTTCAGTAACTTTTCTTTATCTACCGCTTCATTTTGATCGGGTTGGATTTTATATTTGAAAATCCATTGTGGTTTTTTGGTTATATCGATAAAGGTAAAAAGGGCCGCATAACTCCAATATGACAACAACATCACTAATGTGGTACCAAAAGTCCATAAAATACTGGGATCATCAGCTTAAAATGTACAATAAAATATAAGTCTTTAAGTAAATAGAGTAAACAACACTGCCTTACTTGTTTTATCTAATAATTTATCCCATACTTCTTGGGTTTGATCTCCCCATACTTGCCATTTCAATTGTAAATAATTGCTAAAATCCCCTGTTGTCATTTTTTATGATTTATTTCACACATTTACTTTGCACGGCTGTTAATTGAAGATTAAGTTTTTTTTTTATTTTCATATACATACATATGTAGATAGAATATTTCTTTATGATTGGAAAACATCTTATCTCTATTTTTCAGTTTTTTTGCGTAATATTAGACCGCACACCATCAATAAGTTCTAAATTTTAATGCATTAATTTTATTTATTGATAGTGAATTATTTAGGTGGCCTATTAAGACTTCTTATATTGTAATTTCACTATATCATAGCCTGCCTTTAAAGTCTTCGATAGTTAAGGGCAGCTGTAGTTAAAGTTTTTGGTTTTTCAAACTTAATTTAAATAAGTTTTATAATTTTCGAGTATTTTTCAAAATTTTACCATTCCACTTTTGAGAGAACTGATTTTTTATTTGAAATGAAAATTTAGCGAAACACTATAATTATACCAGAAAAATAAATAAAATGACATTACCCATTTCAAATATACATTTTTAAAATATCTATACATCTATACATATAATAAAATAGTAACTCATTTCCGTCTGTCTGTCTGCTTTTCTTTTACGTTGCATCACGTAAAAACTACTGGATTTATTTTAACAAATTTTTGAGGAGAAAAACGCCTTCGCCGGCATTACCGGCGAAAATAATCACAACGTGAAATTGCAGTGTTGGCATAAGCGAAGCTTTACTATCACACTAACCATCTGTCTTATCTACTACTATCCCTTTTAAAAGGAAGTAACACAGTTAATATAGGCATTAATTGCCTGACATATGTCTTACTTCTCTTAAAAAAAAAAACTAAAGACGTAAGGGCCTTTGGTGTGGATTGCTTTCACAGTAAAATCGAACAAAATATTGCAAGGACGCTGACGAAGTGGCGATCACAGCTAGTAATAAATATAACTTTGAAGTGCCTATGTTGACTGTGGCTAAACGCCATTTAATTTCATTTTTTACACAAAACTTAATACATCTTTGATCCATTTTTTGAAATAGTAAAAAATCGAGGAGAACACCAAAATACGACTAACTTTTTTATCTGTCAAAAACAAACTGACAATCCAAAATGGCTGATATTGTCAACATAAATAACAGACATGTGTACCAACATTAGAAAAAAAAAATGCGAAAATCTAACATACGTACCTCACGAAATTTGACAATAACGGTTATTTTTTGATCATACCTCGTACATATTTAATAAATCAGTCAAGTGCGAGTTAAACATACACGTAGGGTTCCGTGCTATGTTTAGTACAACTTTGAAAATTCAAAATTAAAGATGCAAAATTGCATCACTATTGAAATACCCTTTAAATTTTAGTAATTGTTGTTATAGCTTCCATGGCCACTGATGCAACACCCTGTTGTTACAGCGGCCGAAGTACAATATCTACTGTAAACATTTCAAGAGTCTACCTATTACGGTTCAAAAAATAAGGCTATTTACATACAAATTATGTCTCTGTCGGAACACCCTTTAATTTTGTTATTTGTTATAGCGGCCATGACAATTCTCTTTCTATGAATACATACATATATCAAGAGTCTATCTATTACCATTAAAAAAATAAGTCACTATAAGTGAAAAACATGTCACTGTCGGAATACCCTTTAATTTTTAGTACTTGTCATAGCGGCCGTGGCAACACATCTTCTGTACACCAATTACACTTCAAAAAATAAGGCGTTATACATTCAAATCACGTCACTATCTGAAAATTTCAAGAAGGTATATATTATGGTTAAAAAATTAGGCCATATTCATGCAAATCACGTTACTGTCTTTAACTTTCACTATTTGTTATAGTGGCCATAGTAATACTCGTCCTGTAAAAATTTCAAGAGTTTACCGATTATCGTTCAAAACTTAGGCCATACGCTTTAAATTTTGGGTTTATTTTATATACCTGCATATAAATCGAACATAGTTTTAATTCATTTAATTCATCTATCAGTTTTCAGTCGTAAATTCAATAAACAATTCCTTTGTTTAATGCAAAAGTTTTTTTTACGTTAAAGAAAGAAGATTGAATTTTAAAGAATATAAGTTACTAGCTATCCCCGGTGCGCTTCGCTACAGCCATCCACAAAAAATACAATAAAAAACGCTGGGAAGAAAAGTATGACCAACCTTTAACGCAAAAAACGCACGCTATTCTCAAGTCAAAGATGTTACCATCCAGTCTGTTTTTGCTAGACTATACGTATTAATACGAAAACAACTTTTTACTTTTATTGGGATGTGCTACTCCCAGTATTCTTATCCAGTCTGTATTTTGCTACACTATGCACATTTGTATGAGGGTTACTTGTGCAAAGTTTCAAGACTATACCTAATGTACTTCTCTAGGTACGCGATAATAATTTTTCACTTTGTATAGGAGGTACCACGCCCTCCATTCAAATTCAGTATGTGTTTCTCTAAACAATGTATCTTAATATGGGGGTTACTGATGCAAAATTCCAAGGCGCTACCTATCGCAGTTCTCTAGATACAGGATAATAATTTTTTACTTTGTATGGGGTACCACGCTCACTGTCCCAATTCAGCCTATGTTTTTCTAGAGTATACACATGGGTATGGGTTTTACCTGTACCCACTTTGAAGACTATACCTATTATAATTCTCTATACACACAATAATAATTTTTCACTTTGTATGGAAGGTACCACGCCCACTGTCCCAATTCATTCTGTATTGTGGCAGACTATGCCCCAAAGGCTACTCTTGCAAAGTTTCAAGGCGCAGTTTGCGCCTTGCAGTTTGCCAGGAAGACGATAATGATTTTTCACTTTGTATGGGCGGTACCACGCCCACTATTCCAATTCAATCTGTGTTGAGCTAAATTTGTAGGTTAATATGATGGTTATTGGTGCAAAATTCCAAGCCGCTACCTAGTGCGGTGCTCTAGATACAGGATAATTATTTTTCACTTTGTATGGGAGGTACCACGCCCGCTATTCGAATCCAGTTCATCTTTCTCTTAACTATGTACGTTGATATAAAGGGTACGGGTGCGAAATTTCAAGACGATACCTATTACTGTTACCAAGCAACACGATCAATAATATTAACTTTGTATGGGAGGTGCCACCCCCACGTAGAATATAAAAAAAGAACCCTATTTTACCATCTGTATATCTAATAACAAACTGTGAAAATTTCAGAAAGATCGGTTCATTGGTGTACACAGCTCTAACTTTCCGACAAACAAACATGCAAACATACAAACAAACACATTTTGTGCTTTATATATATATAGATTTAAAATTAGTACCTATAAAGCCAATGCATCAGCATTTGTCTTTTTCAGTATTTGTCTTTTTAACCGACTTCAAAAAAGGAGGTTATTCGTCTGAATGTTGCTTTTTTTATGTTTGTGCCCGCAAAACTCAGTCATTTCTGTACCGATTTTAAACATTTTTTCTTTATTAAAAAGGAAATGATTACAGATTGGTCCCATTTTAAAAGAAGTTCAGAATTTTGAAAATTAAAGGGTGTCCATATAGAACATACGTGTATTATGAACCGTAAAGAGCACCCTTTTAAAATTTAAAAAAAACCGCATATCACTATAGCTGCCAATAATAGAAATTAATAAAAAAATAAACTTAAAAACTAAAGGGTGTCCCCATATGTGACGTCAATTTAAACATATGAACCATTTGAACCACTGTAGACATTCATTTGAAAATTGGACAGAATATCCAATATTTATAATCAGAAATTAAATATTTATAATTAGAAATTAAAGGGTCTCCCTATAGTTGATGTAATTTTATGTATATTGCAAAACTTTTGAACCGTAACAGAGAGACGGTTGAAATTTATAAAGAACTTGTATATCTAAGTCCTTTATAACATCAAGTATATAATTTAAATTTGGAAACTAAAGATTGATATAATTTTACCTATCTATCCCTATGATTTGAACCGTTATAGGCAAACACTTGAAAATTAGACAGAATCTCCACTACTATGTCCCTTATAATAACATTTATAAATATTTAAAATTATAAAGGGTGTCTCAATAGTTGATGTAAATTGATGCATATGGCCAAACTTTTGAAACTTACAAAGAATTTGTCTTCAAAATAAGTGTTTAATTTAAAATTTTACATTGAAGGGTGTCCCCTAGGTGATATTGTTTAACCTATATGGCTATATCTTTGGAACCGTTACTTTTTATTGTTGTGTCAGTAATAATAAGTGTAAAAAAATAAAGGGTGTCCTCATATCTGACGTAATTTGTCGTATATGGCTTTATCTTCTGAACCGTTTTGGATAGACATTTGAATGTACAGAACGTATATTACTATGTCCGTTAGAGCAACAAGTATGAAAGTATTTGATTTGAGTACTATTTCTTACAGATTACTTCCTTTTAAATTTTTAGTTTAGAATTGATGCACATATGTATATTTGTTTTATAGTCGGTTTTTTTTGCAAGAAATATTGAATATCCATTTCTCACGTACTTGTCGTATATTGTTTAAGTGTGTAAAATCTGTAAGGCAAGACAAAACATTAAATAATGTATTAACAATATACAATATATAAAGATACATTTATTTGTGCAATCGTTAACACACGTACATAAGTACATACACACATGTATAAAACAAATACATGGGTACATTTAACACTGAGAATTCAAGTCATGCACTATAATCTTAATATTTTTAAAAAAGTATTTAACAGCATACTTAAACACACACACACAGACACAATACTACTAACACTCAAATAAACTCCACTTGTGGCGTAATACATAATAAACACATGTTGTTGTTTGCTTTTATATATTTTTATTTTTTACACCACTTCCCACAAACCCAGTACAAGCAGAAGGGTTGTTGTTATGGATTTTTCATGTTTTTTTTTCTATTGTGGTACGTTAAACACCATAAAACAACAGCCGTAACGGTATTAGTAGAAACTAAACAAGAAAACAACAACCATATAACCAACTACTAAACATAACAATACAAGAAAAAAGTTGTAATAATCTACAAAAGAGGAAAAAAATACACTTGGTTAACTTAAAGCCATAAACCCTTAAACTTAAATACTCGTGATAATGCCAGACACACAGGCAGACAGACATAATGTTGATATGTATGAATGCATAGCAGTTTAGTACGTAAACAAATACACACTTTGCTGAAGCTTTTCAACTAGTTTGTCAATAGTATGTTCGGTTAATAAATAGTTGGAAGAAGCGAGAACAAGGAGAATGGGAAATGTAGGAAGAAAACGACTCTAGTTTCCAAACAGGTTGGATAGATTCATAGAAACTTTACTGAAAACTACAGATGTGATACAGATTTGCTACAGTTTCTGGCATGTTGTCTTAACCTGTCTTGTTGCGTATAGCAACTCTGCAAGTAGCAATTGTGGAACAAGATTAACGTGAGTATCTGCCTAGTTGGCCTAATCTCACGGTTTTCTTACCACCGAGTGAAACTTAAGCGTAGACTAGCGCCTCCATTGTGTAGTATAACAACACATTACGACTGCCAGCAATCGCAATTTGTGTGTGATACAGTCACAATGAGTAGCAATTTATATAATATGGCAAGCCTTATCCAAGAATAAAGTTATATTTATATTTATAATAAAACGATTTTAAAGTTTTATTAAATGAAAATTAAAATTCAAATTTATTCAAATTGTTTTTAAAAAATAGAAAATTAACAAATTAATGTTTATGAAGAAAAAATATTATTGATTGATAAATAACAATAATTTCTTAGAAGTAAAATTCAATAATCAAAATATTAATAAAAAGAAAATATGTATAGGTATAAGCATGTATAAACATAACAAGTACTAAAAGGGTTTTAAAGGGTTTTATATAACTCCCCCATCCTTTGAATACACATTACTCCCGGAATGTGTATATTATGAAATATATTTTCTTTTTATTTTACATGTATATTTTTTTATATTCCAGATAAAATAAAGAACAAAATTTCTTGTTAATTAATAAATTAAGTTTTTAGGTATTACAATATGATTTTAATTAAATTATTTATTTGAATAATTTCTACCAGTAATTTTTGTATTGATTTTTATATTTGGTATTTCGTTTTGATATTTAAAAACTCTTTTAACTACTTGTCTGTCCCTTTTACAATTTTTCTCATCCAAAAAATTTGTATCGTTCTTTTTATTAACTTGTTTTATAATATATTTAGGTTTTTGTTTTAAGTTATAAAATCCAAGATTTTTTACCAATTCTCTTTCATTGAATTCATGACATTCTTGTCTATTTGCATTTATTCTATTGATTCTATTTATTTTATTTTGATGCATTTTCGTATGCAATGCTTGCCAAAAAGATTTGTCAACTTTGTTGTGAAGTAAATCAATTGGTTTATGACCAGTTGTACTATGGGTTGAATTGTTATATATTTGAACCGATTTAAAAACAAGAGTTTTATCATCAATATTTTTATTTTGTTTATCTAGTTTAAAAAGTCTTATATGTTCATTTAATGTAAGATGAAACCGTTCTATATCTGCATTACCTGTATGGGTATTTGGAGATGTAAAATGGAAGTCAATTTGTTCAGAATTTAAAAAGTTTTTAATAAAGGCTGTATTGAATTCATTGTCTGCTATAATTCTTTTTGGTTTTCCCAATATTGCAAATCTTTCATTTAGTTTTTCTACAATCGTAATTGAATTTTTATCATTTAAGTAATGTATCGAGACATGTTTTGAAAGTTTATCAATACACGTTAAAAAGGTTGTATTTTTGTTCAAAAACCATATATCTACGTGAATGGTTTCATTCGACTGTAAAGGCGTTTCTGTAATGCAAAATTTTGTTTTAATAGGTTGTCTATCGTATTTACACATATTACATATAATGCAGTTATTAATATATTTTTGTATTTCAATTTTTAAATTTGGGTAATATATTTTGTTTTTCATTTCTGAAAATGTTTCTTCTATACCTCTGTGATTTTTATCGTTGTGATATTTTTCTATTATTTCTAGAAGATTTTCTTTATCAAAAACATCTTTTATAATTTTCGGGCAATATAAAAATTTTGTTTCTGGTAGATTTGAAAAATAATGCACTATTGTTTGTTGAAATTTTTTAAATATATCAAAATTATCACAGAAAATTGCCAAAGTTCCTTTTATTGGTAAAATTTTCTTCAAATAATCTAAAACGGTCTCTTCAAAATACTCTTTCAATGTTATAATATGCCTGATTTTTCTCTCATACAAAATTTGTTTTTCGTACTTATACTTTTGTCCTAAGTTAATTACAATTTGATTTTTAAAAATATTAACTGGAGATTCTGAAATGTAAATATAATCGTTTAAATTTTCTTTATTACTATGAATTGTTGCTTGATCAGAATAAAGTGATTGTTTGTTTTCTTGAAAATGATGTACGTCCATACGACTAAGAAAATCTGCAACTTGGTTCGTTTTACCTTTTATATATTCAATGTCAAAATCGTATTCATTCATTTGTAATTTCCATCTCTGTAGCTTCATGTTAGGCTCTTTTAGCGAATTGAGCCATACAAGAGGTCTGTGGTCAGTTTGGATTTTAAATTTTCTACCAAATAAATATGGTCTAAAATATTTTAAAGCCCAAACCATTGCCAACAATTCTTTTTCAATAGCACTATAGTTTCTTTCATGTTGATTAAGGGTTCTTGAAGAGTAAGCAATTGGATGTCCATTTTGTGATAGAACTGCACCTAAAGCTGCATTACTAGCATCTGTCGTTAAAACAAACATTTTGTCAAACTTTGGATATGATAAAACAGGGGTGGTACATAATACTTGTTTAAGTTTCTTAAAGGAATCAATATAATTTTGATTATTCAAATCAATATGTACACCTTTCTTTAAGTAAGAAATCATTGGTAATGCAATGCGACTATAATCTTTAATGAACTTTCGATAAAACCCGGTTAAACCTAAAAATGATCGAATTTCCTTAATTGTTTTCGGTAAAGAAATGTTTTGAATAACAGCAATTTTATTTGGATTTGGTTTTATACCTTCAGGTGTTATAATATGTCCTAAATACTCAGATTCACGTTTAAAGAAATTACATTTGTCTACTTGAACTTTAAGATTATAATCAGATAATCTTTTGAAAATTTTTCTTAAAGATGAAATATGTTCTTGAAGAGAAGTTGAGAATATAAGGATATCGTCTAAATATACTACACAAATATTATTAATAAAATCTTGCAATACTTCATTCATCATTCTCTGAAATGAAGCCGGAGCATTTTTTAATCCAAAAGGCATTCTGATAAATTCATAGTGTCCATTTGAAGTAGAAAAAGCTGTCTTATGTCTATGTTCAGGCAAAATAGGAATCTGATGAAATCCTTTGGCTAAATCAATCGTGCTAAAATATTGAGAATTTCCTAATTTTGAAAGAAGATCTTCTATATTTGGTATGGGAAATTTATCTTCAATCGTAATATCGTTGAGTTTTCTATAATCAATTACAATTCTCCATTTTTGTTTTCCAGAATTATCAAGTTTTTTTGGAACGACCCAAAGTGGTGCGTTATAAGGGCTAGATGATTTTATTATAATTTTTGATTTCAACATTTCACTTATTTGTTTATCTACTTCTTCTTTATGAATTTCGGGAAAACGATATGTTCTCGAGTATACTGGAATTTCATTTATTGTAGGTATCGAATGTCTGTATTTTACCACAGATGATAAAGCTTCACCTTCTATGAAAAATATATTTTTAAAATCTTTAATTAATTTCGTCAATTCATCAATTTCTTCAATATTTAAATTTTCTATTTTTAATGATTTTTTTAAAAACTCTATTTTAGGTTCACTAAAATTTATATTTTCTACTATAGATTCTAAATATTTATGATCATTTTCGTTTAGCTCTATTATAGATGTGTCATATATTAAAGGAATTTTTGCTTTTGAAGTTATTAACAAATTTTCTCTTAGGTTAATTATTGCTCCTAAAGGTTTAAGAATATTACATCCTAAAATACCATCAAAATTACTAAATATTTCAGTTTCAAGCATTTCAATTTTAGAATCAGGTGAGTTAAATTCTTTAAAAAGAGGTATTGTTATTTTTGAAGATGCTGTTGTTTTCGAACAGATAGTATTTAATGTAATTGGATTTTGAAGTTCTGTTTTAAAAGATTTATGAAATAGTCCTTTTTTAATAACTGTAGTAGCTGAACCTGTATCTATTAATAATTTAATTGGAATTGTTCTTGTTTTTACAACTATACAGGGTAGATTTCTTCGGCTCGTGGTTGAAAATTTGTAACAAGAATATTGTCTACTTCCATTCTATTAGAACTATTTATACTACTTTGTTGAGTTTTTTTCGGATTACTTCTATTATTGAAATAAGAATTATTAAAATTTCTTGAATGGTATTGTTTTTGATCATTTTCAACATTTGGTAAATTTGAACAGAATGATGGTTTATTTTGTAAGTTTTGGATATTGGTTTGAAAACTCGTTGACCTATAATTGTTGTCATAAGTTCCACGTTGATTATTATTATTTTGGCAAGGATTGTAGCGATTATTATTAATAACATATTTATCATAATTTTGCAAAGATGTCTTAGAATTAGTATTCCATGTTGGCAAAGCAAATTGAGAATTAGTAAAAGCGTAATTATTACTCTTATAAAAACCTTTTCTTAGTTTATTATTGTGTACATTGAATGAAAAAGATTGTAAATTGACATATTCTTTATAAAAATATTCTGTTTCTATTAGTATCTCTTTTGCTTTTAACAATGAATGTGGGTTTCTTGCATTTAAGATTAATTTTGACTCACTAGGTAATTTAGATATAAAAATTTTTAACACCATATTTTCGTTATTTTTACAACTATACCACTGTTCATTTTCTCTGTTTAAACTAGTTTTAAGATTTAACTTAGTTAACAATTTAATCATGTAGTCATAAAAATCACTAATATTGCTTCTTATTTCAGCAGTTTTAATTTGATTAACAATCGACTCTATACTTTCGGCTATATTATAATTAATTCTTAATATTACCTTAATTTCCTCCCATCTTACAGGATTGTTGTTATTGATTAATGTGATGTTTGCTTTTGATACAATTTTAGTCCTTACTCTCAAATCAAATAGACCATGTAACGAGCTGTCAACAAGCTTACGGGTTTCATCAATATGTTTTATGAACATTTCTAATTCCTCGACTTTCCCATCCCAGTTTGGTACCGTTTCCAACAGCTTAAAAGGGTTAAGAGCCATTTTAAATTGGGCTTTCACACCTTAATTTATAAATTGCTCGACAAAGATAGCTGATGAAGAGGGAAGTTCTTTAATTTTTAAACTTGAAAATGATGATGTCTTATTATAAAGACTTAATAAACGGTGGTAACACGTTTTCAATATATTTGCACTTCTTTTTTTTGATGTTGCACTTCTTTGCACTTCAGTTACAAATACTTGATTTAAGTTTTTGTTATTCGATATACCTTTTTTTTATAGATATATCTTTTTAGATTAATTTGAGATTAATCTAAATTTTGGTACGTATACCGACTGCGCCAATAAAGTTATATTTATATTTATAATAAAACGATTTTAAAGTTTTATTAAATGAAAATTAAAATTCAAATTTATTCAAATTGTTTTTAAAAAATAGAAAATTAACAAATTAATGTTTATGAAGAAAAAATATTATTGATTGATAAATAACAATAATTTCTTAGAAGTAAAATTCAATAATCAAAATATTAATAAAAAGAAAATATGTATAGGTATAAGCATGTATAAACATAACAAGTACTAAAAGGGTTTTAAAGGGTTTTATATAACTCAAGGCAAGCCTAGATACATATTATAGCCTGTTGCTTAGGGGTTTGGAGACTATCCAAACTCAGTCTCTTAAGAGTGCAACCGCACACTTGATCGACCTTGCACCATAACTACATTAATCGATCTTAAACCACAATCACCACGTGTACCCCCGAAGGGGACCTCACCAATAACCGGTCACAGAGAGGATAGGCTCTCTGTGGGGCTACCGATTCCCGTGGTACCGGTCTTTTGGGCACTGGTCAGGCCTCGAAGATAACCCGTGTGTTATAATACAGACCTTTTCTTCCAGAAACGACACAATAAGAAATTGCTTGCATAATAAATCACAACACATTGGCCATCGCATAAGATTTATATCATGGAACGTAAGGAGGCTATCCAGAAATAACGCGATTGGCGCAAGTATGCCACGAAATAGATAGATACCGGCAGAGTTGCTCGATTGTGTATCTTTTCATGGTTCAAATTGAGTTAGTCTGAAATTGAGAAATGTCATATGAAATGCAGAAAAAAACTTGACGTTTAGGTGTGGTTCACATTCAACATCGGTCCTTAAAATTTAACCACCCGATATAAACACCGGTGTGACACAAGGTTGTACTCTATCATCTCTACTTTACCTCTTAGTTCTGGGCACAGTTCTTCAGCAGACAAATATTGAGGCATCAAACGGAATCAAATGCCTCCAAAACCAAGTCACATAATTCCATTACTTTTAAACGGCACCAAAATAGATATGCTAAAAAATGTACGTACGATGGCAACGTCATAATTAAAGATGGTGGTGCAGAAGAAAATGTAGCCAACAGAAGATCCCGCAGTGCATATGCCACCCTACAACTATTTGTAAACAAATGCATGCACAGATGTGGATGTGGATGTGTGCCTAATCCCACGGTGGTCTTACCACCTAGTGAAATTTAAGCGCAGACTAGCGCCCCCATTGTGTAGTATAACAACACTTTCCGATATGACGTTGCCGCCAATCGCAATTTGTGTGTGATGCAGTCACAATAAGTAGTAATTTATATAATATGGCAAGCCTTAACCAAGGCAAGCCTAGATTCCATATTATAACCTCTTTCTTAGGGATTTAGAGACTATCCAAACTTCGTCTGTTGAAAGTGCAACAGCACACTTGATCGACCGTGCACCATACCTACATAAATCGATGTTAAACCACAAGCATCACCTGTACCCCCGAAAGGGACCTCACCAACAACCGGTCACAGAGAGGATAAGCTCTCTGTGGGGCTACCGATTCCCGTGGTACCAGTCCTTTGGGCTCTGGTCGGGCCTCGAAGATGACCCGTGCTTAAAACAATATACCTTTTCTTCCAGATTTAGGTTCTAGGAACACTAGCGTCTGGTGCCCCTATTTTCCCCAAGTGAACCGCGTCAAGGCATTTGAGAATGTACTGCAATGACAATTGGTACCCCCGGGGAGATCAAATGCATGCACAACAAAAATAAAAAAATTGGCCTCTTCGCATCGCAGACCTGTTTGTCAATTAGTAACCAAACTCTCTTTGCTTATAAAATCTGCCGCCGAAAATGGACGTGAATTGGCTACACGCCGTATAAAGACTTCTCCAACATTGCAAAGTCTAGCTTACTATGAAATCCCAAAGGGAGACGAAATCTGGAGCTACAACGAACAACATGGAGAAGGTCGGTAAATGCGGAGCATCGACAACGTAGTCTTACGCGCTTACAAATCCAACATATGCCACAAAACACAACTTGCTGGAGAGATTTCGTGAACACGTTCCCCTAACTATCTAACCTAACATTTTTCTCACATTTAGTTTTTTATAGATCTTGAGCCAAATTGTTCCTCTGTAGCACCCCATGATCTCTGCTAACTAAATAAAAAAAGGTAGTAGATTTCATATTGCCTTAGAATGAGGAACCACTGAAATATAAAAAAAAAACTTAAGCCAATAGTGATTTAATATTTTTGATCCTGTTTTTAAATTTTCTCGAGTTGAGTAATACCAAGAATATGCTAGCAACAAAATTACGCCATGTTCATGATTTCCCATGAGTTGACGTAGTTGCTGAGTCTGTAAGTAACAAAATGCTTCATATAAGTTAATGAAACAAATTGTGTAATAAGTCGATATAATAGTTGCAGCTGATATCATGTGGTTTGACCACATTAAAGCTTTTCTTGTGAAATATATTTAGTTTAAATATTTTAACAAAAATTTTATTTAAAACTTGTGAGTATGATTGCACAATATTTTATATATTTTAATTATTACATACAATGAAATTTATAATCAAGCTTAAGTTCGTGTTTATTCTCTCTAAGAAAGAATTAATTAAATTACAAATTAGGTGATAATATTAAAGAAAAATTGGGATTAATTTAATTATATTTATAAAATTGCTTGTATTAGAACAAACAATGATACAACAAGTGGAAGTACAACAAGTACTAAATAGACGAGCTGTGGAGGTAACTAGTTAATGCTAATAATTTTTAGGTATTAAAATGCAAACAATCCTTATTGCTGTTGTAGATGAAGCCACATAATACATGCGAAAGGTGTGTTTAGACTACGTGTACAAGTCATATGGAATGTCAAAATTGCTATCCATATAGAATTTCATGTGTATGTGTCAAAATCTGTATTTAACATACCGTTTTTAATTTTTATGTTCACACGTACACATGTTACGTAAATATAAAATAAAGTACATACATATAAAATAAAATACTTAAAACAGCTGGTCTTCAAAGTGTGGTTCTAAGGAAAACCCGCAAATGAAATGGATAATTATTTTTTAATTAAATTTAATTAAAATAAGTATATAATAATAACTTTAATGGGACTTGTTGTAATAAGTTATTAGGCAATTTTGCATATTTTTGTCGCGACTTCATTTTATTCAAACACCGCTAGTGATGCAACTACCTATTCAAAGAACTACCTTTTTGTGTTATAATTTGCAACAGTATAGAAATCAATTTATTAGAGAGAAATTATATAAAAACAAACAATAATTATAATAACTAATACAACATATAATATCATTTGAACTATATCAGCAACAATTAAATTAATAATTTTTTTGATGTAAATGTCAATTTATTTTCATTCTTTTTTGTTAAGAATAAAATGTTTTTTTTTTATCATAAATCTTATTACAACAGAAAAGAGTTAAAATTTTCAAAATAATTAAGTGATTTGCAGCATTATCCATATCCAGCATATCCACAATAGTATTTTTTTTGTCCCACGGACCAAAGTTGTTAATTAGGTGATATTAACAACTGTGCAACAGTTTATTTACCGTCTTACAAAATATTTTACTGTCTATTTCAGAGTGTCACACGAATTCGTTCTTTCGCACAATCACATTTAAAACAAAAACAACATTTGAAAATTTGTTTTTGTTTTAAATGTGATTGTGCGAAAGAACGACTTCGTGTGACAGTGTGAAATGGGCAGTTAAAAAATAATGCACTATAGTAAAGTAAATTTTTAATTTAATTCAGTCTTTCTCAGTGCCGGTAAAATGGATAAGCACACATTGCCTTTAACACTATATATACATATATGCAGAGCCGCCCCAAGGGCAGGGCGACCGGGGCGATCGCCCCGGGTGCCACGGTGAAGGGGGCGTAAACTTGTCTAAGGGCGAAAGAAATATCGCCTTCGGCTTTATGGATAGGAGCACGAATATTGTATGTTTGACGAAGAATTCGAATGTAATCTATGACTATTAAAACAAACAACAATAAGTTATAGAAGAGCACCTATGTATGCTCCACTCGTGGCTCAATGGTTGCCAGGTGTAAAGACCGTTTTTCAAATGTACGATGAACCGTCCAATGAACACGGCGAGTGTGCGAATTAAAAATGGCTAGCTATGGAAAAGTTAGTATTGGTTTTTTCATTGCCCACAAAAAAGTAATAAAGAATAAAAATACGAAAACAATATTATATATGAAATTACCAATTACCATACCATAAACATTCAGTAGGATTATTACGAACTGAATAATTTTTTACCATCTTGTTTAAAAAACTGTCTGGAGCATAAAGATTCAATTATAAATTACCTTATATGATGCTAAGCACTTATAAAATTCTCTTTTAAACTTTGTGCTCCTTTCATTTGAAGGATCTTAATTTAAGAAATGTGCCTCTAACTGTAAGCCTAGGCCTGTTTTATGCTTTGTAGAGTCAACTTTTTAATCTCTTCGTCTTCACCCATGCTATCATCCTCTGAGTTATCATAGATTCCTGATATCATTTCTATCAAAATTGCTTCATCAATTTCTTTTTCTACCCGTAATTCTTGGATTTTTTTACAGTCATATAGTCAAAACCTTCCCCTCACAGAGACTTAGCAACTCGCACTTTTGCATCCATTTTGTTTTCTGCTGCCTCAAACAAATTTTCATTTTCATTTTACTCCGGCTTTTATTACATTTAATTTTTTATTAGGGTTTTGATCAATTTCGAACCGTGTTAGAGTGAATCCGTGCTATAGAAATGCCGAGTTATAATGGGTATTACCTATATCACTTTTTAACCTATAAGATATCGATATAAATCCGCGAGCATTATCAAATAAAGTTAGAATAAATATATAGGATAATTTTGCACTCCTTAACTTCATGATAAAAATATATAAGCGGAATTTTTGAAAATAAAAATTAACATCACTGAAAACAGCTGTTGTATATGATATGCTTTACATATCAAATAGAGCAAGCTTTAAAGAAAACACTAGCACATGTTATTGCACATAGGAAAATAACACAGTCGTAAAGTAGCTCAGGGTTGGGGCACAAGTGCGCGCGTCATTGTCATTATCGCTTAAAGTCAATCAAGCCGTCCTTTTTGCTCGACCTTCGAGTGGTTTACGTCTCACTCACACTGGCTGATTGGCTTCCACGAATAGCTGTACTGTTATACTGTGTTGGTGGTTGATTTAATCTGCCACGTGTAATCATTTTGGTTATCGTGTATAACCTAAATATTAATTTTATTTTAATAAGTCGGACATTGGAGGAGCACCATTTTTAAAAACTCAATTTTCCACTGGAGGAGAACTACTAAACTCAACTTTTTCACTGGAGGAGAACCATTAAACTCAAGTTTTTTTCTTCTTGAGGAGCACCATTAAACACTTATTAATTTTTACCTAGCTGAATTTGGAGTCTCACTTCCTATACAAAGCTATAGGTCGCGCTGCAGATTTTGGAGGAAGCTAAGGCAATCACACCCTGGCGCTTTGGTCTCGTACCTTTGCCATTTATCAAATTTTTTGGCAGAATCCAAAAAAAGAAAATAGGAAAATAACATATGTTATATGTTACAAGGGATTTTCACTACGTGTATAGTTTTACATATGGAAAATCTGACATACCATATGACTTGTACACGCAGTCTAAAAACACCTTTACAAACACACACATAAATATGTATATGTATGCTATCGCAAACACATATGTAAGTAAATTAGAATAATGCCAATCGAAGTATATGTAACTATGTATGTATGCAAACACAGATAAGTATACATATGTTGACAAGTGTATAAAATATCCTGGCTCTTCTTTTCATTATTAAAATTTAACCATAAAGACAACTTAAGTTTAAAAGGAACAAAGTTGTTTGCATGTGTATATGTAAATGAATAAACATTATAAAACCATAACATCAGCTCATCATTACACTCAGTGGTTTTAACACATTGGTCCTGTTTTAACACATTGGCACCAATTTGTCATCCACAGCCTCTTAACAGCATTTTGACCGTTGCTTTGCTTTGTCTGTCACTGAAAGTCATTTAAAGAACACCACCTGTTGCGCTTTTCTCTTCTCTATGTTTAGCAAAGCAGATGCAAAACAATGTTAAGTTTATAAGTCTTTACAGACATGGTGCCAATCAAATTAATTATCCTTTTTATGGGGGTTCCGTAGCCAAAGGGTAAAAACGTAACCTTATTGTTTTCGCTACAATGTCTGTCCGACTGTCGTCCGTCTGTCAGCGCCTTTTATCTCTGCAACCGTAATAGGTAGACTCTTGAAATTTTCACAGTAGATGAATAACTGTTGCCGATATAGCAACAAATACTATAGCTTATAGGGTGTTCCGATAAAGACGTGTTATTTACGTATATGTGTTTATTTCTTGAATTGTAGGAGGCATACACTTAAAATTTACAAACAGTAATTAAAACTTAGTTCGCTATATAAACAAGTATAAAAAATAAACCTAAAAATTAAAGGGTGTTCCGATAGTGACGTGATTTAGATTGATATGGCCTAAGTTTTAAACCATAATAGGTAGACTTTTGAAATTTTCACAGAAGGTGTATAACTTGCCACGGCCGCTATGACAATTACTAAAAATTAAAGGGTGTTCCGACAGTGACATATTTTTCACGTATAGTGACTTATTTTTTTTAATCTTAATAGGTAGACTCTTGATATATTCATAGAAAGAGAATTGCCATGGCCACAATAACAAATAACAAAAATTAAAGGGTGTGCCGACAAAGAGATGATTTGTACTTAAAAGGCCTTATTTGTTTAACCGTAATAGGGAGACTATTGAAATGTTTACAATAGATATTATACTTCTGCCGCTGTAACAATTACTAATAACTAAAGGGTATTTGATCAGTGACAGGTTTTTCCCATATATTACCTTATTTTTTCAACCGCAATAGGAAGGCGCCTGATATTTTCATAGAAAGTGTATTACCATGACCGCTATGAAAACAATTACTAAAAATTAAAGGCTGCAATTTTTGCGAGTATGACTTTAATGTTAACATTAAAGGGTGCCCCATAAAACATGAAAAAATTAACAACTTGAATTTTTAAAGTTGTACTAAATGTAGTACGGAACCCTACGTGTATGAGTCAAACTCGCACTTGACTGATTTATTTATAAAATTTCACCCATTTTATTGTATCTGCTGTTGACGTTAAAAAAAACAGTGGCTCCTAAAATTTAATGAAGTTAGATTTAATGAGACATTCATGAACCACTCAACTAATTAATTAAAATTATAAACAATATTTCAAAAATAATACAAAAAATCGTAATCATTTTGTGCGAACTGTAAACCAAATACACATAAATATAAACATATTTATAAATATTATTCTACATTTCAAAAACAAATTGAAACGGTATTAAATTATGTTTTTAAAGCATTTGAAATGAATTTTATGTAATTTGTTAATATGAAAATGTAAAGATTTGTAAATTATAACCACATACTTTATTATTAAGTTCGTTGAAATAAATACGTAAAATTTACCGCAGCTTTTTAATCAGATTTTAATTGTTTGGATGTTAGTACTCTATTCACGATTTTTTTTTCAATAATGACTGCAGTTTAGAAGGAGTTGTTTGCTTAAATAAATATGCTATAGTATGGTATAAAAGGCTACAGTATGCCATTGTATGCTATAGTATGCAGCAGTATGTTATAGTATGCTATATTATGTTATAAAATGCTATAGTATGCTATAGAAGGCTTAAGTTTGCTATAGTATGCTGCAGTATGTTTTAGTATGCTAATTATGCTATAGAATGCTATATGTAGTATGCTATAGTATGCTAAGGTATGCTGTAGAATATGCTATAATATGCTATAGAATGCTATATTATGCTATATTATACTATAGTATGCTATAGGATGCTATAGTATGCCATAGAATACTATAGTATGCTATAGAATGCTATAGTATGCTATAGAATGCTATATTATGCTATATAATGCTATAGAATGCTATAGAATGCTATAGTATTCAATAGAATGCTATAGTATGCTAAATAATGCTGTAGCATACTATAGCTATAGAATCCTATAGTATAGCTATATAACATGCTATAGCATGTTCCGCTATGATATGCGCTCTTCTATGCGCTGTGCTATGGGCTATGCTATGCGCAATCCTATGGGCAATGCTATGAGCAATGCTACGGTTTATGATATGGGTTATGCTATAAACTATGCTATGGACTATGCTGTGGGTTATGCTATGGGATATGCTACGGACTATACTATGGGCTATGCTATGATATTTTAGATCTTTCTGAAAGTTCTAATATATACAGGGAACAGCTCTGATCGTTAAAAGAATCTGTTTTTAATGTCTCTAATTTTTGCTGAATAGATGCTGAGGCTAGGCCTGAATTCCATAACACTATATTAGCCTTAGTTCTGGACTATAGAGTAGGAGTTTGCAATCGACGATGCATCATATCATAAGTCAACGTTGATGCGTGAGCTTGAATGCTACACGCAAAGAAAAAACATGGTTGATGTAAATTGACAATACTTATTATTCGAACTATTTATTTTACATACAGATGAAATTTTAAATTAAGCTTAAAAATTTCAAATATTCAATATTAAAAATCGCAATGCAACGCGCAATCATGTTTATCCAACAAAGTTAGTTTTGATACTAGATTAGTATTAACTAAAAAACGAGTGTTGGAAGAAAATAAATAAAAAGAGTAGCTTTCATTGCTAACTGCAGGTTGGCTGAGGCAACAACAAATATGAGGTGGTAAATATTAAAAGTAAAAATATTAAAAACAAAAGCCGAGCTCTAGGTAGTGGTAGACTTCGTTCTCACCAACTGACCATTGAATACAGTTTTCTCGTATTTCTTTATCTGAGTGTGTTTAGTTAAAGATATGATGCTTACAACTAAACAGTATCCAAAGTAGATAGATACGAAGAGTGCTGATGACGGATGTAGCTGTTTAGAAAATATGCATTCCGCTCTGCTAGTGTCTGAAAATATAATTTTCCCAATTTTTCTTTAATGATATCACCTAATTTGTAATTTGTATGCTTTCTTAGAGAGAATAAAAACGAATTTAAGCTTGATTAAAAATTTCATCTAAATGACTAAATACTCTTAAATATGGGTCAATAAGCGTCAAAATTGATACTTACATTTTTAAAAATGGCCATAATTTTTAGAATAAAACCATATTATAATAAAATATTAATATTTATATAAAAATTTGTTACATTATAATTAAATATAAATATTATATGGTTAAACGATTATAGTACGATCAAAAACTGTGAAATGTCTATGGGTTAAGCCCTTTTCTTTTAACATTTTTGGTAACAAAATACACAATTGAGCCCTTGATTTTGGAAGTGGTATAAGTAAATAATTTAAAATCTGGTTTATCGGCTATTTCATATCAAATCCTGATAAAATAACATAATCTGAGGTAATTCCCAGTATGACATGAAAATTAAGTGGATAAGTTGAGTTTATTTTTTGGTTGGTAAACAAAATACAGTTACTGTATATTTTAATAGTGGTATAAGTCAGTTTTTTTTTTAAAAGTTTGGCAAAATAATTATTAGTAAATTTGTTATTGCTTCAGATAGCGGTTCAGGTATGATCAGGTAATCCTATTAATGTAAAAATAATAAAAAAATAAAAATATAGGGTGAAGAAGTATAATAGAATTATGTAAAAAAGAGAAACCCATTTTTGGTAGAACAAATGGGTTAGAAAGATTTCATTTCGACGAAACAACTGGGAGAATCAACGACTAATAGAAAGAGAAACATCAAAGGAGAGGCTGTGCCTTGGCTAAAAATACAATGGATTAGATTTCTAAAAATGCTCCATATAAGATGTTTTATAAAACTTCTTTGGATGACAATTCCCAGTTTAAAGTATTCGACCTTGCACCTAAAAGAGGAAGGCCAAGAATATACGAAAATATTGATTTGCTTCGATTATACACAACCATTAGACCAATAACAGAAGAAAAACGCAAAGTAATTATGGATTTACTACCCTATATCCCTCACGTTTTCCACAAATATTTTATTTCCCTAAATACTAAAAAATAAATTACTTAGTTACACTATAATGAGTTTGAATAAAATGTTAATATGTAATAAAAATTTTTCCTTGATGGTTTAAATCATTTATAAAGTCATGCACTTAATTTTGAAAATGCTATAAGTCATTTCAACCTTTCAAAACCAAATTACATTTTAAAAATGGTTATAAATTTCACAATCATAATAAATACTTATTTGTTGGACTACTTAATTGTCAAAATATGTTATTCCATAATAAAAAAATATATATTTTTTAATCCTTTAAAATGCAAACCTCTTAATATCTCGAAACAAGAAATATATGACTTATACCACTTTCATAATCAAGGGCTCAATTATTTATTAACGATTTCACACAAACTACATATTTAAGCCTAGTACTCTGTTCGAATTTGTGAAAAATGTTGAGCAACATTTATTATTTCACAGGGAAAATTTGACATTTATAATGTGGTGTCTATCTCGCAATTTGGAAAATTTTACGATTTTATTGTTTTTAAGTATACCACATTGTTTTAGAAATGTTAACAAAAGCCAAGCGATTAGCTGTTGTTTGAAAAATTCCACAGGAAATAATGCCACTTTGCGTTATTTCACAGCTTTGATAAAATGTTGCCAGCAACATTTCAATGTTTTTTCTCAGCAAAAACAGAGTACTACTTCTGCAACATTTTTTCATGACTTTTTCATAGAAATTTTTTATGTATGTAATTTGACAGCATTCCGCATAAAAAACTGAACAGAGTACCAGGCTTAACTTTATATTATAAATTATGATTGAAATCACAAAGGAAAAAATTGGTTACAGTTTTGTATTTTTTTTTTTTTTTTAACACAAACCACTTTACCCAACTGGGTAAGTATACATATACCCAAGTACAGGTGTGGCCAGTAGTAATTATTCGCATCTTTCGTTATAACTTTTAAGCAAAAAAATTGTTTTTGTTAATAAAATTTTGTTCTTTAATATATTAATATATTTAATATATTAAGAAGTCATTGAATTTTACAATAAAACAAAAGGAGGAGTGGATGTTGGACCAACTACTTAGGGAATATACTTGCTAAAGACAGACTAAGCGTTATCATTAGTTTAGCATTATCTCTCTTTTTTAATATGATTGATTTGATGGCATTGGCAGAGTATATCATATACTTTGAAAATAATAAAAACATCCCATATAGTAAGCTAAGACGCAAACGTTTTCTTCGCCAGCTCGCCAAGGAGCTATATATGCCATTCATTGAAAGCCGGTCAGTCAGTGTTCAGGTAATGCGTAACTTTAACACGAAACTTGGCATAGCGAGCTATATAAACACGGCATTAAATGAAAAAGTTTACCCTACACCTTCAACTAGTGCAGCAACGGCTTAGCGAGGAAAAAAAATCTAAGTTGGAAGCTGCTATTTGTGTTATATTCACGACCAACACAGAAGACGCACTCGTAACATGTGCTCTGAATGTAAACGGCCAATATGTGTGCACCATTCGAGCAATTTCTTTGTATGCAAAACTTGCAATAATGAAGACAAAAATAAATAAGTTAAGTTTTAATAAATAAAATAAATTTACATTACCACAAAAAACAAAGTCTTTAATAATTTTATTAATACAATTACATAAGTGGCCACATCTGTACTTGGGTATACGTTCTTAGGGGTCTCGGCTTAAGAAGCTCATAGATTCTCAGTGGTTTGACCTAGGATATTAATTGAGGTGTCAGTGGACTCAAACTTTTGCCATTTCCTTAGATACGAAATTTCAATAGATAATTCTTGCAAAAAAAGGGCACCAATTCTAAACTAAAAATGTAAGAAATAATCTGTAAGAATTAGATTTAAACCAAATAAAAGATGCGCCAAAATTAGAGGGAAAAAATAAAGAAAATAAAAAAAATAAAAATACTGTTCAAAAGTTAAGCTATTTTCACCAGCATCCGTCTTTTATGGGGACACCATTCAAGCCTCTGTCTATAACGGTTTCAAAGATAGGGGCACACAGATCCAAAAACATCACCTATTCGGACACCCTTTAGGGACTTGACCACAAAGATTCTTTGTAAATTTCAACTATATGTCTATAACGGTTAAAAAGTTTAACGATATATGTATATCAAATTACATGAACTATTGGGACACCCTTTACATTATAATTCCAAATATTTATACTTGTTATCATATCAGAATGTCCACTTCTGCCTAATTTTTAAGTGTTTGTCTTTAACGGTTCAAAAGATAGTGCCATATAGATCAAATTACATAATTTATGGGGACACCCTTTAATTTCTAAATTCAAATTGTATACTTGCTATAGTAGACTCTGCAATACAAGTTCCTTGTAAATTTCAGCTGTCTGTCTCTAACAGTTCAAAAATTTGGCCACATACATAGAATTACATTAACTATTGGGGCACCCTTTTAGTTCCAAATTCAAATTTTATACTTTTTGTTATAGCTGACTTAGCACTACAGGTTCTTTGTAAATTTCAGCGGTCTGTATACAACTGTTCAAAATTATGGCCATATACATCAAATTAAATGAACTATTGGAGCACCCTTTAATTTAAACTTTTGAATATTTATACATTTTATTATAACGGTCATAGTAATCGACATTCTGTCAAATTTTCAAGGTTTTGGCTATAACGGTTCAAATGATGTCACCTATGGGGACAATCTTTAAATTTATTTTTTTATTAATTTATGCTGTTGAGAGCTATAGCGATACGCAATTTTTTAAAATTTTAATTTGGTGCCCTTTAAGGTTCTTAATACACGTAAAAAACATGTATGTTGTATGGGGACACCCTTTAATTTTTAATATAATGAACTGTTTTTAAAATGGGACCAACCTGAAAGCATAACCTTTCAAATAAAGAAATAATTTTAAAATCGGTTCAGAAATGGCTGAGTTCTGCGGTTACATACATAAAAAAGCAACATTCAGACGAATAGATAACCTCCTTCTTTTTTGAAGTCGGTTAAAAAGTGTAAGCCATTTAGGAGGTGCATGACTCCAAAGTGTCAGTGGCCACACCTGTACTCGGGTATAAGGAATAAGGTTAAATCCGATAATAAAATTTTTGGTTTGTTTTTTGTCATTATAAGGTTACCAGTAAACGGTGAACTTTTAACCAAAACCTGTTTATCATGACCCAAACTAATGTTAAAAATAACTAAAATCTGTTCATTGCGACCATATATTGTTTCAAAGAATATAATGCGTTTCTTGTGACCATACCACAACCCTGGTTTTTCTCTGCGTGTAAATAATTCGCTTATCCGAAGTATAAGAAGAATAAAGTTGCTTTCAAGATATTATTTGGTGTATTAAGTACATATTTAGATTCTTGAGCATTTTAATAATTCTTTAACAGCTTAGAGAGAGTATAAGCAAAAAAAATACCCTCCTAAATTCAAGAATCGGCAGCAGAACATAAAAGGTTTAGTTAATATTTTATTAGAAAATAAACAGCTCTTTAAAACAATATACTTATAAATTTAAAAATTACTTCTGCTTTAATTCGTCCCCGAAATGCTAATGTTTAATTGAGCAAATAAAAAGAAAAATATTTCTTTCCACTTTTACACAATCAACAAGTTGTCTAGCAGCTCAATCAATGACAATATAAATTACAAACGATATCCGTGACAACTGTTTTTATCCCTTTAAAATTTAGAACTTTAATTTTGCTTTCAAAAGAGCAACCAAAATAAAAAAAAATATACAACACCACAATGAAAATCAAGTTGTCAGTGTCTTTTTATTTTATTTAATCCAATGCAGGACAGTTAAAGTATTACAAGATACAGACATAACCAAACATACCAGTAAAATAAGAAAAAAAAAAACTTAATGTAAAAAACATTTTTGAAATATTCAATATAAATTTATCCTTTAATGCTTAAACACGCGCATACACAGAATTATTTAGCAGGACTGGGTATCTTGGGCACGAGAATGATTACAAATACAAATATCTATATTTATACACGTAATAAAACAGTAATTAATTTCCTGTCTGTCTGTGTTCGCATCACGTAAAAACTATTGGATGGATTTTAACAAAATTTTGTGAGGACGTAACTTAGTATCCTGATTTCAATATAGGATACTGTTTTCCGGAAAAATATCTTATTTTCAAGAGAAAGTGTAGAAAAAGCAGTGAAAGTATGCCGGCTTTTTTTTACCGATTTAAAGGTACTGCATACTTTAAGGCATCTTTTAGTCTTGAAAGCGGAAATAAAATTTGTATTTTTACTTTGTGAATTACATTGTTATTAAAATATTTTAAACACCTTTTTCAGAGTTTTACAATATTTTTTAGAATTTTATATAAATTTTAAAATTTTATCCAGGGATGGGTACCTTTATATAAAGTAAATACGTAAAAGTCCTAAAATTTGGTATGGATTACTTTATCTAATTTTTTGATAATGATTTTGCTTTTTTTTGTTGTTGAACCTAGCAAATATAAGCGGAAGAAGAACAACTAAAATTCTTCTTAATTAGGCTAAATATAACTGCCCTGCAACGTTCCAAAAGTCTGAGTCAACTCCTTATATTTTTGTCTCATCGTTATATGGGAACAAAGCACTGTGTGAGGCCGTCAGCGTCGAATTTGCATTATAAAGGGTGATTTTTTTGAGGTTAGGATTTTCATGCATTAGTATTTGACAGATCACGTGAGATTTCAGACATGGTGCCAAAGAGAAAGATGCTCAGTATGCTTTGACATTTCATCATGAATAGACTTACTAACGAGCAACGCTTGCAAGTCATTTTATTTTATTACCAAAATCAGTGTTCGGTTCGAAATGTGTTTTATCGACAAATTTTGTTCAGCGATGAGGCTCATTTCTGGTTGAATGGCTACGTAAATAAGCAAAATTGCCGCATTTGGAGTGAAGAGCAACCAGAAGCCGTTCAAGAACTGCCCATGCATCCCGAAAAATGCACTGTTTGGTGTGGTTTGTACGCTGGTGGAATCATTGGACCGTATTTTTTCAAAGATGCTGTTGGACGCAACGTTACGGTGAATGGCGATCGCTATCGTTCGATGCTAACAAACTTTTTGTTGCCAAAAATGGAACAACTGAACTTGGTTGACATGTGGTTTCAACAAAATGGCGCTACATGCCACACAGCTCGCGATTCTATGGCCATTTTGAGGGAAAACTTCGGAGAACAATTCATCTCAAGAAATGGACCGGTAAGTTGGCCACCAAGATCATGCGATTTGACGCCTTTAGACTATTTTTTGTGGGGCTACGTCAAGTCTAAAGTCTACAGAAATAAGCCAGCAACTATTCCAGCTTTGGAAGACAACATTTCCGAAGAAATTCGGGCTATTCCGGCCGAAATGCTCGAAAAAGTTGCCCAAAATTGGACTTTCCGAATGGACCACCTAAGACGCAGCCGCGGTCAACATTTAAATGAAATTATCTTCAAAAAGTAAATGTCATGGACCAATCTAACGTTTCAAATAAAGAACCGATGAGATTTTGCAAATTTTATGCGTTTTTTTTAAAAAAAAATTCTCAAGCTCTTAAAAAATCACTCGTTATTTTGAAGGTTTTCAACACCGTGTTTTAAGACTTTTACTTTTTTAGCGCTTTACCGAATATAGTTACGCAGACCTTAACTCGTTGTAATGGAACACCCAGATTTTTTGGTGGGAATCGAATCCACAACCCCCAGACTGACTGACTGACAGACTAGCACACTACCTACTAGCCTACCGGGGCACCCTATTGGATTTATATATTAAACTTTATTGTTGTAGAGCTCTATAAATAGTGTCTAAAATTTCTCGTTTACAGAAATATAAAGGTGCTGTCAAGATTTAAGCATTATTAAATCTGTAAAAATATGTACTATATTTGAAACGAGGTATCTCCCCACAAAATTTTATTAAAATTTAGGCAGTAGTTGAGGCTAGACAGACAAGCAAAAAAAACTTTCAAAAGTTGATGTTTTGTATTCCACAACGATTAATATTTGCACCATCAACAAAAATAAAGTACCCAATACATGTACATACATATATGTAAAATGTGTACATTTATAAGAACAGAATGATTTTTTAAAATTGTTGCATAATATATTTTTACTTTCTTACCTCTTTGTTTGAAAATGTCTAAAGTTCTAAATTTGACCCTTTAAGACATTAACATGTCCACCCCTGATATAGACGTACGGTTTATGTAATTTATATAAAAATATATTGCTTTAAACCATATCAGCAAATAATCCCAAAAGAAGAATATAAAAAGCAGACATTTCATTATCTCAATTTGTGTCAATGCTATTATCATTTCCTACACACTCCCTAACATGGTTGTATGTCAGACTGGAAAACAAAAGAAAAAAGGTCCTATAAAAAATAATTTAAGTCATACATACATACGTAAAAAAAAAGTATACCATTTTCGGATACCCCCACTCCGTATTAAGATTTATTCCAATGTGTGAGGTATTGGTGCAGAGACTTGGAGATAATGCTGAAATTATACTGGACTAGAATTTTCTTTTAATTTTAGTTAATAATATGATAAACTGAGATAATCTTCTCTTATTACAGCTGAGCTTTGGCTTACCAAGAATTGTATTTATTTATTTGAAAAAGTAATAAAAAATTTTTGTTAATAGGCTAAAAATTATTATGCGGCATTTTTTAGTCTAAAAAAGTAGATTATGTTAATTTAAAGGAATCGTGAGGGATTATTGAGCATTATTTCAGGGCATTGAACTGTATAATATATAATATATATGACGAAATTGATAAACAGCAAGTGGGAATCAACTAAATGGATTATGTATTTAAATTATATATTTAAACAAAAGAAAAATAAGTAAGGGGTTCAGTTTTCTTTATTTGTTATGTGTTAGCCATATTTAAAGATACTGTAACTTTGAAAATACAACCTGTGTAAAAAGTCAAATGACCTATTTGATAATATTCCAAGGAAACCTGATTCTGCTTTTCTCGGTATGTACGGTAGACAAAAACGTATAAAACAAGTAAGGCCATGCCGAATCTTATATACCCTTCACTATAGTAATGCTAAATATTCTCTTACACTGTTATGTTTCCCAATTTCACATTCGATTTTTACTTTTATGATTTTCAACTTCATTAATACAAATATAATATAAAGATATAGAAAATGTTTTCTAAAAATACTATCAAAATTTTTTTGTAAAAAATTTATCGAAAATTGTTTGTAAAAATTTTATTAAAATTTTCTTGTAAAAAAATTATCGAAATTTTTTTTGTAAAAAAATTATAGAAATTTTTTTGTAAAAAAATTATCGAAATTTTTTTGTAAAAAAGTTATCGAAATTTTTTTGTAAAAAAATTATAGAAATTTTTTTTTGTAAAAAAATTATAGAAATTTTTTTTTTTTGTAAAAATATTATAGAAATTTTTTTTTGTAAAAAAATTATAGAAGTTTTTTTGCAAAAAATTTTCGATTTTTTTTGTAAAAAAATTAGCGAAATTTTTTTCTAAAAATTTTAATGAAAGTTTTTTGTTTAAAATTTATAAAAATTTTATCGATTTTTTTTAAGAAATCATCGAAATTTTACTGTAAACATTTTATCGAATTAAAAATTTTATGGAAAACTTTTTGTAAAAATTTTATCGAAAATTTTTTGTAAAAATTTTATCGAAAATTTTTTTTTAAATTTTATCGAAAATTTTTGTTAAAGTTTTATCGAAAATTGTTTGTAAAAATTTTATCGAAATTTTATTTTTAAAAATTTAAACAAAAATTTATTGTAAACATTTTATTGAAAATTTATTGTAAAAATTTTATTGAAAATTTTTTGTTAAAATTTTATCAAACATTTTTTGTAAAAATTTATCGAAAATTTTGTGTAAATCGAAAATCTTTTGTAAAAATTTTATCGAAAATTTTTTTGTAAAAATTTTATCGAAAATGTTTGTAAAAATTGTATTAATTTTTTTTTCATTTATTTATTGTGTCTACAAATATATTTGATTTAACCATAATTGCTCATATCTTAAGTCTAAAATAAAAATAAATATACTCGTTAGGTCCAGAAATCGCTAGACAAAAAATTGTATGTTTCATGGTTGCTGCTGTCATTTGCGGGTCATCCATCTGATGTTGAGAAGCAATGTCCCTCCTTCTTAGTCGAATGTAACCACGTTGATATTGAAAATTTATTATACAAATTTTATTGAAAATTTTTTGTTGAAATCTTATCAAATATTTTTTGTAAAAATTTATGAAAAATTTTGTGTAAATGTTTTATCGAAATTTTTTGTACAAATTTTATCGAAAATTTTTGTTGTAAAAATTCTATCGAAAATTTAAATTTAAACCGGTCGATTACCCAGACATATCTGATTAACTTTGTTTTAACTAAAATAAATGGCAATTGGAACTTCGCTACTGTTTTTACTTTAACTATTTGTTATACTTGCTTATATTTGTGATATTTTTTAAACTTATACATCCCAAGGGTTAACATCTTCATATCGGTCTGTCCGACATTTCTTATGTCACACGTCTCTATTGTTTGAAAACTAATGGGTATATAATAGAAATTTTCACAAAACGTGTATTAATATGAACGATAACTCATGTTGTTGGTCTTATATTGCACACAAATTAGTTGCATACCTTTAGGATGAATAGAAAAAAAGACACGTGGACTTTTACAAATTTGTAAAACTATAATAAATTATTCAGGAAGCATGCGAACGAAGAAAAAAAATGTTGTTGTTAAACCTGTAGAATTTTATACTTTATTAAAAGAAAAGGAAATACATTTTGTACCAACCTAATATCAATAAATAATAGTTATGTTCATTACTTTGTCATCATTATATTTTATTTATGACCGACTTTAACATGCATCATTAATCTTTCAATTTCAGTTAACAAATAAATCATAAATAAAATTGTGGAATTAACTCTTACTCTCAACCAATATTGTTCGTAGTTAAATAATAACAAAGTTGATGACTTTGTATTTCTAAACAAGAACCTTTTTACACAGCCAACTCTTCATTGGGACACATTTTTGATCTCATTAAAAATCGTTTCTTTAACATTTCATTCGTCTTCGTCTTCTCCTTTTTTTTTGCCTGCAATTTAGTTTCAATAATGGCAAGAAAATGAAGCAATATTTTTTATCCCTCAGCTTAACTTTTTTCATCAACTTCTTCTTGATAACAAAAGCCATGTACAGTTTTGTTCTTCTTTTTGAGGTAACTTTGAATTGTGAATGTGTGTGTGTGTGAGCTTTGTTCCTTTATATTAATGAGATACCATACTAATGCAAGAAGCAGAACTAAATTGTATGAATTTAAGAAACTTAAAAACACCAATCTGTGTGATTGATGATAGAGGTTGGCCTTGTTATTTAGTTTGTTTATTTGGGTTGCTTTAACATCTTAGATATCAAATACATACAGACTTCTACATTTTGAACAGCTTGATGTATGATGTCATACAGGAAAGTTTTTCGTTTTCAAATGATTGGTTTGCAAGAGTTCAACTTTTAATTACAAAAACAAACTTTATTATATTTTTATAACATTCTTAACTTTCTACCCCCCTTATTCATAAACGTAAAATAAAGTTATGGCAAGCATATAAAACAGATTTCCGATACAAATTTCGTACAATAAGCCATTTATAAATTTATTAATCGTTTATGAATAAGGGATTTACTGAAATCCAAAAACATTTACATGTTTTAGATGAGTGTATTTTTTGTTAAAACACAATATACCTGTGTCACTATAATAAGTTATTAGGCAAACGATCTGCATATTTTACAAGGGCATAGCAAAAGAATATTCAATTTGAAGTTGTTATACAAAACGCTACAGAACACGAAGAACAGATAAAATGATAAGTGAAATCACACTTTATACCCTTCACCACAGGTGGAAAAGGTGATCTATATGTAAGTTTGTAATTCCGTGTGTAATTTCTGCAATATTAATTTTCAACCCCATAAAGTATATATATACATATATTCTGAATCCTGTCCGTCTGTGTTCGAGTTGATTTGACAAAATACAAGAAAACATACAAAAATTTTAACCCAACGAATGCCAGGCATAGTTTTGAAAATTTCACTAATGGAATTCAATAACATCAGACCCTTTCATTCGAGGCTGTGGGCAAAAAACCACGCCTACATATATTTTTATTGTTTTTATTTTTTTCTTTTATAGATCTCAGGGCATCTATAATACCCTACGAGGGGCGATATTTGGTTGCTTTTAGGTTGGTAGGGTGTTTCTGCTTTGATTTGTATTAAAGACTTTTATAGAAAACACTACACATAGAGATAGCCAATCGACCTACAGGGTGCCCATTGGTAAACAGGAGCTGTTAAAAGGCACATGGGGGGTCAATATAAGGAAATTTTTTTTCAAGTTTTTTTTTTGCTTAGTCTGACCATTCTCACTCAATATAGATTGCAGGAAGTTTCCTACAGGGTGCCCATTGGCAAGCAGGAGCAGTTAAAAGGCACATGGGGGCCAATATAAGGAAATTTTTTTCCAATTTTTTTTTTGCTTAGTCTGACCATTCTAACTCAATATAGATTTCAGGAAGTTTCCTACAGGGTGCCCATTGGAAGGCAGAAGCAGTTAGAAGGCACATGGGGCCAATATAAGGAAATTTCTTTTTAAGTTTTTTTGGCTTTAGTCTAACCATTCTAACTCAATATAGATTGCAAGAAGGTCCTAAATTGAAAAAAAAAATCAATAATATTAAAAAAAATTAAATAAGAATTTTTTATAAATATTTACAAAAAAAAAAAAAATACAAAACATTTTCACAAATATATTTTTACAAAAAAAATTTTCCAAAGAATTTTCGAAAAAATTGTCAAAAAAAATATTTTTACAAACAATTTTCGAAATATTAAAAAAAAAAATTTCTATGAATATTAAGAATATATGTATGTATGTACATATGTATGTATATAAAGTAACAAATAAGTTTGATTCTTAAACAGATGAGATCTCTGTTTTAAAACCTAGAAGCATTAAACACATAGACAACATCAGGATACCGACTACTAACTGTTAAAAATAAAATACACACGTTCATAGGTGAACGTTTACAGCCACCGTTGTGGTTGTAATAAACCTAGACTAATTTCTATTCTATTCTATTTTTGTATGTGACAATTTTATTTTATTCAACAAGAGAAAATGTCGCAAAATTATAAATTACAAATTCATATAAAGACAAAAAGTTTTTGAGGAAATATTTATTATTTTTTGAAAAAGTTATTTAATTTTATAAAAGCAAAATAGGTATTTCTACAACAATGACAGAGTTTACAATGTAGCTGTCGTCTTCAATATCATTAAGTAGCTAACAACACGGCGACAATTTTAGCCAACGGATTTTGTTTTCATTTAGCTGCGTAGCCTTCCTTTTCTTTAAGGCATGAATAATGAATTTTTTCTCATACGAGTTATTTTAATTTATGTAAAGAGTCAAAAATATTTATAATGCATGTCTGTACATGTCTGTATAAATAAAATCACCGAGGTGAAGGGTATAGAAGATTCGGCACAGCTGAATATAGCACTTTTACTTGTTATTAACTCATTTCAATTTTGCTCTCGGCGGTTTGAACGATTTATGAGGTAAAATTGTCAGCTCTTTTGTTTTAATATCCAAGATTCCAAAAGGATTTTGAAAACGTAGTCCTTTATTTTCCCTATCTCTAGGTATACCTAACTATAGGTACATATTTATATCGAGCGACTACATATAAGTTGAAGTAGAAGTCACAAATTAATGTCTTTAAAGATTTTCGAAATTGACCTCGTTTATTTCGATGCAGGCACTCTTATCTAAAATACACATACAATTTTAACAAAAAATGTTATTAATGCTTCTTTTTTTTAGGATTTTTGTTTACATGTAAAGCAGAACCTGCGTAAAACATACTCAACAATACAACTTTAAAAAATTTATAACATTTTTTACTTAACCAAATCTAGTTTAGTTTTTCCCCAACTCCTTATTTTTATTGTTTGGTGTCAGCACAAAAAAGGGACTAGTTGCTTTTTGTTTCTTTTCGTTTCGGTTTTTTTGTTATATTTTTCTTTCAACGCAGAGTCTATTAAATGGAAAGAGGTGGTTCTTTTCAATTTAAGGCCCAAGATTTATCTTGTTATTATAGTCTATCCAAGCAAGACTCTTGACTACAAGCAACAAGACATTCTTTAATAAAAAATAACTTTTTAATGGATTTTCTTTTGTGTTAAATATAAAGCCAATATTAAAAAATTTAAGAACGTCTGTTAAAAAAATTATCCGATTGGGTTTTGCACTTTCAATAGAGAGAGAGAGAGAGAGAGTTGGATAGTCTCTAATCCCTAAGCAAGATGTTAGGACATGGGTCCATGGTTTGCCATGTTCTAAAAATTGCTACTCACTGTGACTGTGCAGTACATCTAGTGTGCTTATCGATACCTTCTTTTACACACGGCATGTTATCGTAGGGTGTGCTGCACTACACAGTACAGCTACGGTTGTATTTCACTCGGTGGTAAGACCACCATCGGATTAACGTCGCATCTGTAGGTATTTGTTTACAAAGACTTGTAGTTACGATGTTATTGGCTCAGTATATTTCCGTTTGTTTCACATCAGTAAAGAAGGAGCGACCCTATGCTGGAGTTGAAGGTCTTCGCTTTGTACCGCTTAGAATTTGAGAGGAATTGCAAGTTTAATCTGTTGGCTAAATCTGCTTTCCTATCTGCCAAGATACGTAAATTTATTAACATCTTCTCTCTCGGTACCTTTAAAAAGAAGTTGATTTGTGTTTGCAGTGGTGATTGTAAGTGACTTGCTTTTGGAGATGTTGATTTTAAGTCCGATCGGCATGCCACACTCTTGCAGCCATTCGAGTTTACGTTGGATGCCGTCCAGTCTATGTGCCATAAGGCATATGTCGTTTGCATAGTCAAAGTCATGCACCCGAGCGTTCATGCATTTGGTGCTTCAATATTTTTTTTGCTGAATAACTGTGACCAGAACGAAGAGGCCGGTGTTTATATCATAGGTCTTCTCTGTTCCTTATGTTTGGTGTGGTGGCTGAGCTAGATTTGTTTTTTTGATGAAGTCGGTCAGCTCGACCCAATTTCTTCATCTGTTTTTCAACATTGTAGTGGTCCCATTACAGTAATATAAGTTTATTTGTGCTTTTTATTGCAGAATCCAATAGTCATGTTTAATGCAATGCAATTTTCCAGGTAGATATTGCCATTGTATATTAATAGGGGTGCCCCGGTATGCTAGTGGGTAGTGTGTATGTCTATCAGTCTGGGTGTTGTGGGTTCGATTCCCAACAAAGACTCTGGGTGTTTTACTACAACGAGTGAAAGTCTTCGTTGCTATGCTCGATAATTTAAGTTAGAGTATAATTTTTAATTGTATTGTAACATTCAATTAACAAATAAATAAATATATTTTAATAAACTTTTTTAATTAATTCAGTTAAATTGATTGTTTGATTTTTGTTGTTGTAATTTTAGTAAATTTTTTGTTTGATTCAGCTAAATTATTTAAGGCGTTTTTTATCTATACATATAATAAAATAGTAACTCATTTCCGTCTGTCTGTCTGTCTGCTTTTCATTTGTGTTCGCATTACGTAAAAACTACTGGATGGATTTTAACAAAATTTTCTGCGAAGGTACCCTAGCTTCCTGATTCCAATATAGGATACTTCTTTTGTGGAGAAAAAACAGCGAAAAAACGCAATTTCCGGTTAAAAGGTACTGAAACTTTGGGTTTAAAACTGGGATATTTTATACACTATTGTGTGACATTAGGCGCCAATTGAATTTATTCAATTTGTTTTTTTTTTGTATTTTTACCTTGTGGAATTACATCGTTATTAAAATATTTTAAACTCCTCTTACAGAGCTTAATAATCATTTTTAGAATTTTTTATAAATTTTAGAATTCTATCCAGGGATGGGTACACCTTTATATAAAGTAAATACATAAACCATAACGGAAGCACTATTAAAGTAAAAGTCTTACAATTGATGTGGAATGCTTTCAAAGCAAAATGGAGCAAAATATTGTCAGGATGCCCACGACACACATAGTAACCGCAGCAAAAAATGGTTTTTGGCGTGTCGTCCAATTTGGATGAAATTTTCACAGTATATTAATAGATATATGAGCAACAATTCCCTGAAATTTCAGCCTTCATAACTTTATTACTTTTTGGTCTAGAACAAGTCAAAGTTGAGGTATGCCAACGCGCTTGAAATACATAAGTTAGTTCAATATGTAATATTCAAAAGCTTATTAATAGAAAAATACATAATAAATATAACTTTAAAGTATTTTTTAAATTAATTTTGTTGTTGTAGAATGAGTAGATGAAAAAATAAATTTAAAAAAAAAACACAAAAAAAAAATTTCTTAACAACAGAATTGTGGTGTAAAAATTGAATATTTTGCATTTTCAATGGACTAGGAAATATAAAACAGCCCCTCGCCCTAGATGCAGACTTATATCAAACTAAAGATTAAAGTCTCAGCTTTCATTTTATGTAAAGGACATATAGCAAAAGTTTGCAAACGTATTTTGAACATACAAAAAACTGCAAAAAGTACGCAACGCTATACGTATGTTAGCATGCTATAGCATGTTTACAACTTTTTACTTTTATTTTTTTTAATTGTTTACAACTATTCACTTATTGTTTATTATTATTTTATTTACATTATTCATTTGGTTGATAATTTTTTTGGAAGGTCATTGACTTTGGGTTAGATAGTTGCATAATTTTTAATTTAAATTGATAGTGCAAGCTGTTGTTTTTATCTGTGTTATGCTCACTTTCTAATGTTGTTAGTCTAATTGTTGTTGGCTATTCCATTCTCGTAAATATTCACGTATTTCTACGAATGAAGATGTAATGCACTATTTGCAAATATCATCAGATCCCTATATATTAATTCATTTAGAATGAGAATGAAATTGAAAAAATTAGAATTCCATGTTGACGTTAAAAAATTATTGATAGAATGAAAATAATTGCATTTCAATGTGAGGTGGGCGTTATAGTGGGCGTGTTATTGTAATTTTTGCATGACACATTTTAAATGATATAAATTACAGTAATATCAAATTTGAAGGTTGTACCTAAAATATTTTAGAAAATATGACACTTTTTATGTTGAGGTTGTATGGGTGGTGGGGGTAAAAGTGGGCCAAAGTTCAAAATTTTTTTCCGATAATGTTTGTAACAATATAACATTCAAGTATATCAAAATTAAAAGTTATACCTAAAGTATTACGAACAATACGGCATTTTACAAATTTCGATTGTATGGGAGGTGGGCGTAAAAGTGGGCAAATTTTCTTAATTTTTTTTTTAAACTGGAATTGTCTCAAAAATAACCTGTGCAAAATTTCAGAGCTCTACAATGAATGACTCCTTGTATTTTTTGCCGGCGTTGTCTCACTGTGCGACGTGGCGGACCCAGTTAGTTTTCAATAAACTTTCTTAACCAAATATCGCAATTATTTGTTTGAAAAAATCATGGATTTTTTTCAATAAACTAATTTTAAAAATAATTGTTTAAATTTACAATTTTGTTTATAGGACCATTTTCAAACAAAAAATATTTTAATAATGCAAATCTGAAAAATATGTTTGAATCTTAAAAATATTTTTTTCTGTGTATAGAAAATTCACGTTTACACTGCATTTTTTTTTTTCAAATCAAAAATTAATCACTATTCGCCTTAGAGAAGAATACAGTTGAAAATTACACACATTTTTGTTCTGTCATATGATTCTATCCTCTTTGTTTTCTGCAAAAATTAAAAAAAACATTTCTTTTCAATTCAGTGAGTCTTCCATTACACCTGTTACATACCTTTACTTGCTTGCAAAAGTGCACAATTGCTCAAACACACGTTCAAAGAATAATTTGTGTTAATGTTGGAAAATCACATTTAAACGTGATCACTCATTCAGACGTGACAAAATAGGGTGTGAGTAAAAAATCATTTACTCCTATATTTGTCATTCTCTTTTGAAGCTTCAAGCAAACTAGCAAAAAAAAAAAAAAAAAAAAATAACAAAAGAACTTCAAGTGAATCACAACTTGCAACAGCGTTTTACAGGGAAATTGTTATGTTGAGTTGTAAAGACAGAATATTTTAGATTTTTCCTATGAAATGTGCTTGTTAAAAGAAATTGCTGTATCGTCTATATGTATTGTTTGATTTAGTACCTCTTACTCGTCGTTTATGGTAAATTTTTCTAGAAAATTCATTGATAAATTGAAGTATTCTTAGTGCATAATGTTGTCTGTCTGTCTGTCTGTCTGTTTAACAGAGTTTACCACTTAAATTTAAAAATACGCTTGGTTTTGCGTTCAATATCAAATAGAGAATTTTATTTTTTTTTCAAGTTTAGTTGTTTTTAGGGAAAACCCTGATGTTTGCATTGTGTTTAAATCGATTACTTTTCAATTGCATATCAAATACACTTGCAGTTATTTATTTTGTCTTATTATTTTCTATGCAAATGGAGCAGTTGGAATAGTAAATTTATCATCAGTTCCATCAAGTGTAATACAGTGGAAATATCTGTATAATTCATAGTTATTTTTAAAGAAAATTTAATATCGGTCAGTAGTGAACCGTCGTTGAATTAAATGTTTAATTTGATGAAAGTGCTATTTTGTCTTCTCTAGAAAATTTCTATAGAATGAACTCAAAAGCTTAAGCGCTTTTCATGAAATAAGAATTGTTCGTCTGAATTACAAAAACTAAATGAGCCTAAATTACCTAAAAGCAAAAATAACTGCCCCAATAGGTAGTGTGCTGGTCTATAAGTCTGAGGGTGATGGGTGCGATTCTATTAATTAGTTTTTTTTTTTAATTTTCCCATACTTTTGTTTATCAAATGCAACAATTATAGTCAGCAAATGTTCAAGAAGATTCTAAAATTCAATTTTTTGTCCTTCCGCCTGTTGTGGGCGGTGACATAAAATATTATTTGCAAAAATAATGTATTTATTAAAAGAAATGAACTAAATACGCCTCAATATCATAATAATAAAATTTTTATGGGCAGGGGGAGGTATCCCTCCAATCACACCTCACGAAAAATCTATGTGAATTTTTTGAAAAAAAAAATTGTTTTTGCAAATTTTCAAAAAATATTCATTTAAAGCTTTTATGTCGAAGAGAAGAATATCAATAAAAGTAATTTTTGTAATTTATTACTTTATAGTAATTAATTTATCTGAGAGTAATTAATTTATTTATAACTAGCTGTGCTCGCCACTTCGTCAGCGTTATAATTTTGCTTTGAAAGTAATCCACTTTAAGATTCTTAATTTTATAGTGCTTCAGATATGGTTTATGTAATTACTTTGTATAAAGGTACCCATCCCTGGGTAATTGCTTAGGAACATATTCTTTATATAAAAATCTAAAATTTGTATAAAATTCAAAAATTTTTGTAGAGTACTGTTAATAGTGTTTTAGTGTTGCTGCCAAGTTTGCAATACCATTGAGTCGGTAAAATTGCGTACTTTTACTACTTGTTCTCCCTCTTTCTTGGTAATGAGATATTTTTACCGGAAAAAAATATCCTATATTTGAAACATGATACTAAGGTACCTCTTTATAAAATTTTATTATAATTCATCCATTAGTTTTTACGTGATGCGAACACAAACAGACAGGCAGGCAGGCAGAAATTCGCAGTTTTATTATATTTATAGATAATAAATAATTTACACTAGTAATAATAAATTTTATTTGAAATAATATCAAGTAATTAGTTTAAAACAACGTAGAAACCGAAAACATTTTATGACCGATAAAAAGGTTTCTTACTCGTTTCTACCTTTACAAGAAAACCGAAAAAAGGTGAAATTTGGAAAAATCACAACAAAAAAAAAAAAAAAAAAAAAAAATGGCGCAGTATGAAAGTAGATATCGTAAGTTTTATAGTGATATATAACATTTTTAGGATCACGATGGCCCTCACTCTTAAAAACCTTTTCACTTTTTTTTGACAAAAAATTAGCGAAAAAATCCTTTTTTTTAATTTCGAAAGAAATTTTTTATCATAAAAATTTAAAAAAAAAATATTTCTAAAAATTAATATAAGTAGCTGCGCTGATACAGTCTTTCACAGAAAAAAATCATTATTTAGTAGTTACGTCTGTCTCTTCAAATATTTGATGTTATTACTTAAAAACGGCGCACATAGGAGTATTTCACATAAAAATTTATTTTATTTTACAATATTATGAAATAAAAGTCAATAATTCATCATAATTAAGCATTAAAAAAAGAAGTTACAAAGATGAGCATTCAGGATTGTCAAAAAATCTTCTCAGCTTATTTTCGTCGTTACTATTGCCATCTCTTCTTTGAAGCTTTTTTGTATTTTCTTACGTGACAGGGCACGGGATATCAGCCAGTCTTCCCCATATAGTTTAAAGTACTAGAAAAATACGTTTCTACTTGCTAGAGTCTACATTTTATGCCCACATAAAAATTTTAAGGCTACAAGGTGTGACACATAAACCAACACACTAATGTACTTAAAATTTCTTTAAAAAACGATTCAAAAAAGTGCCGCTGTTTATTGGTGGCTATACAAGTTAGAAAGTTAGTAATATATATGCTTCAGTATATATTACTAACTTTCGATATCCATGTCCGAATAGTTAATCTCCTGTTGTTTGCTCAGTGATGCTAACTTAGCTCTTTTCGCGCTATTTTTAGCTCTTTTTGACTACCTCTGACGCAAAATTTTTCCCTTTAGCACTTTTTAAAAAAAAGAGTTAACATAGCTCTTTTTATTCTTAAAAGTTCTTTTACACGGCGTGTATTTGTCATATGACTTGTCACTTTTCCATGTGTAAATTCTAAACACATCATGTAAACCGTTTGAAACATAACATGTGTGTTTTCCATGTGTACAATACATATGACATTTTTCATTTAGAACGTGTTCTATTTTGATGTGACAAAGCATCTGACATCCTGTAATGCCAACTTGATATTTTGCTATTTTAGGTTTTTTGTGGTACCCAAAGCACTAAAAGCGTGGCAAAAGCACTACGTTTCCATCTTTGCTTCAGCTGTGGTTGGCAATACAAAACTGTGTGGCGGAAAAAATATATATTGTAGGTTATGTCAGATGTAATGACACATGTACGTTTGAAAGCAAAAATTATAAACCGTATGTAAAATGCCTATTTTGACAAACACATGAAATTACATATGGGTTATCAAACTGAAAAGTCATATGACAAACACACGCCGTGTAAAACCATTTTAAGCAAGCCACAGACGTTACAACCGTCGAACCAACTTGATTAGGTTGTTCGCGAGTTGTACACGAGTTGTAACGAACACTAAATTGTGTCGTTTGTGGAACAAGCATTCAGATGATTCCTAGACTTGTTGTTAAAACCGTCGCAACGTATATGGCTTGCTTTATAAATAGCGCGTTTGACACTTCAATAAATTTTTGAAATCACGTGATTTTTAATCGAAAATCACAGTCACTTATTTAGAGTGTGATTTCAAATCACTTGCTTATTTTTGGGAGTTCTATGTTGTTAAATTTATAACAAATTTCTTCTATAAATAGTTTGAATTGTTCTATTTTCATTTTTGTAGTATGATTACGTAATTTATAAAAAAAGTATAAGGAAATTGCACATTTTTAGACTCTTCTTTTGAAGTAATATTTTATATTTAAAATTTTTTTTTGTTTTTCCGCTCCTTTCAAAAGTATATCTACCCTTGCCAAAGATAGAAATTGCAACGGCTCCGCCTATAACGCCTTAAACCGCTTCTCTTATATTGCTTTTATTTTAAACCGACTGGAGTCTAGGCTCTTCAGGTTGCAGAATAGGGGGAAAACGGTTGTATATGTAGGATGTGGCAGCCAAACCATTGTACAAACCAGGGATCGCAAATAATGATTATCCATCACATTTTAAAAGAAAAAAATCATTATGTTAGGGATATGCTACATGTACAAGGAGTACACCATTGCAATCGTCTTTGAGGGGACTGTCCGTTCCGCCAATGATATTTATTTTTTAAGTTTTATTGAAAAAAAAAAATCAAAAATAAAAATTATATTTCGAGTTCTATTTATTCCTCAGACATCAATGATTACTTGTTGAGTTTTATTTTACGCTTGGAAAATAAAAATTAATCTCCGATTTTCATTTTCTGCTCAGAGAATAAAAATTATTGTCTGAGTTTTATTTTTTGCTCGCCATTTAATGATTGATGTTTAAGTTTTATTTTCTGATTGAAGAATAAAAATTACTCCCTAAATTTTATTTTCCGATTAAAGAATAAACGTAAAAATGAGAATGAAATGACTGAAAAAAATCGGTTCATTTATCAAATTAGCGCTTTTTAGCCCTCTATGACCGCTGGGTGTACGCGTTTGGTCCTTAAAAAGTTGGCATCCCTGTGTTTGCTACACGAAGCCATTTTAGCACAGAAAACTGATTAACACAAACGAGAGCGCCGAGAACAAAGGCACGCGTAGAGTACGATGACTGGGTTCGGACTGACATGTTGTGGCCACATGTGCGGGACTTGAGGATTGGGAGTCAGCCTTTTGATAAACCGATTATCTTAGGTAAAGAAACATGTATTTTGGGTGCGATTGGATTTACAACACTATTTTAAATTTTGTTCGGTTTTTATGTGTAGTACTCCTAGGTGCGCCGTATTAAAGAAGTTTTAAAATGAACTTTAAATTAATATTATCACCTAATTTGTAATTTAATTAATTCTTTCTTAGAGAGAATAAAAACGAACTTAAGCTTGATTATAAATTTCATTGTATGTAGAACTTTAAAAACATTATAATTTTTATGAACAGTTCACATACTTTTATTATAAAGAGAAATGGTTTCGTTTTCTATTTAAATATCTGTGCGAATTTAAATAAAAAATACATGTAAAATTTAAACCACAGTATTTCATATTAAAACTTGCACAACATGTTTTAAATGTTACACGACGAACAACAAAAAGATTGAGGAATAAAATTGAAAAATCAACTGAAAAATCCCTTACATCATTAACTTCATGCAATGTTTGATGATGACGATGATGATGATGATGCTGATGATGACATTATGTTAAATTCTTACAATGATACACAAATTACATGAAGCAGATTATATATTTTCCCTTCTTTCTCTACATTAGTTTTCTATTTTTATCATCGCTGTTGATTTTTATTATCAAATTATTTTTTTTTTAAGTTTAAACTTTCACGGGGGAGTTGAAATGATTTTTTTTTGTTGTTGTTGACTGAAAAACGTATTTCTATTCCTTGGTGTGTTTGTTTATTTAAACAGGAGACACAACTTGAGGTTTCTTTCGTTTCTGCTTTTGGCATAATAAAGCATGTAAAACAGTCTGTATTCCTTAGACAAAATTTCTCTTTAAAGGCTGCTTTATAATTAATTGTTTAATTTTTTTTTTTGTATTTATTTTTCATCTTATCTGTCAGCTGATTTTAAGTTTAATTTTTTGTTTTACTGTCTTTGTCATTTATTAGGTACTTGAGGCTCTTTTGTGCAAGTAAAAATAACAATATAAAGTTTGCCGTATTAATTATTTTAGCATGAAACCTTCTTAAAATAAGTTAATGAACCGTGATATTTAAATAACAAAGCAAAAATGCTGTTTCTAAACTTAAGCACCCACAAAAATCTTTAATTAAAAAGTTTACTATAAATATCCGTAAATATTTGTTTAGCTGTGCTATATATAGATCTATTTGCGAGTTAATGTCATAGTTAATGTGATAAAATTTTAATTTGTGGCTTTTTGAAAATGTTTGGTGACAAATTCCTCTCAAAAGAAGCCTGTGGTAAGGAAAACACATTTTATTATTATTTTTGGCATAAAATTGTTTAACAACATTAATTATCTACATGAGAACTTGTAATGATAGTACAAGACTAATAAATAATTTTATGGCATTTATTTTTTATATATGATTTCCGGTATACGAGTCACATAGACCATGTGGCCAGTTTAACTTTTGAATACTTTCTCCAATAAATCGTATGACGTAAATGGTGGCTTCAAAACTTCATCTCGAGTTAAGAGGAAATATTTTTTGCCCTTTTGCCTGTATGATGCTTAGTTTAGCTAGAAAATGAGTTTTTAGTTTTTCATATAAAAAATCGTTTATTTTAATAAAAAATCCTTTTTATGAATTTTATAAATGATCACAGATTTTTGTCCTTTTGCCTGTGGAACGCTTAGTTTAGCTAAAAAATGAGTTTTTATCTTTTCATATAATTTTTAATAAAAAATTCTTTTTATATGTGATCACAGATTTTTGTCCTTTTGCCTGTATGACGCTTATTTTAGCTAGAAAATGAGTTTTTAGTTTTTCATATAAAAAAAATTGTTTTTTAATAAAAAATCATTTTTATGAATTTTATAAATCATCACAGATTTTTGTGCTTTTGCTTGTAGGATGCATAGTTTAGCTAGAAAATGAGTTTTTAGTTTTTCATATAAAATTTATTTTTTTTAATAAAAAATTCTTTTTATGAATTTTATAAAAATTGTTTTTTTAATAAAAAATCCTTTTATGAATTTTATAAGTGATCACAGATTTTTGTCCTTTTACTTGTAGGACGCATAGTTTGTCCTTTTGCTTGTAGGATGCATAGTAGAAAATGAGTTTTTAGTTTTTCATATAAAAAAAATGTTTTTTAATAAAAAATCATTTTTATGAATTTTATAAATCATCACAGATTTTTGTCCTTTTGCTTGTAGGATGCATAGTTTAGCTAGAAAATGAGTTTTTAGTTTTTCATAAAATTTTTTTTTTTTTTTAATAAAAAATTATTTTTATGAATTTTATAAAAATTGTTTTTTTTAATAAAAAAACCTTTTATGAATTTTATAAGTGATCACAGATTTTTGTCCTTTTACTTGTAGGACGCATAGTTTGTCCTTTTGCTTGTAGGACGCATAGTAGAAAATGAGTTTTTAGTTTTTCATATAAAAATCGTTTTTTTATAATTTCCTTTTATGAATTTTATAAATGATCACAGTTTTTATATATGAAAAATCAAAATTTTTAATAAAAATCCCGTTTTATGAATCTTATAAGTGATCACAGATTTTTTCCTTTTGCCTGTAGGACGCATAGTTTAGCTAGAAAATGAGTTTTTAGTTTTTCATATAAAAAATCGAATTTTTTTTAATAAAAAATCCTTTTTATGAATTGTATAAGATATCACAGATTTTTTTCCTTCTCCCTGTAGCATGCATGGTTTAGCTAGAAAATGAGTTTTTAGATTTTATATAAAAAATCGAATTTTTTAATAAAAATCCCGTTCTATGAATTTTATTCGTGATCACAGATTTTTGTCCTTTTGCCTGTAGGACGCTTTGTTTCCCTAGAAATTGAGTTTTAGTTTTTCATATAAAAAATGGAATTTTTTTAATAAAAAATCCTTTTTATGAATTATGAGTTTAGTTTTTATATAAAAAATCGTTTTTTATATATAACACTTTTTTATGAAATTTTATAAGTGATCACAGATTTATGTGCTTTTGCCTGTAGGAAGCATAGTTTAGATAGAGAATGGTTTTTTAGTTTTTCATATAAAAATCGTTTTTAAAGCTAGGCACGTTGAGCACTTTTTGGTTGAAGAAAAATTATTGAACTCAAAAACTGTAACCGTCGTCGCCATTATCACAACTGTAACCGCGTCATATATACACGTAACCCTATTGTTTTCGCTACAATGTCTATCCGTCTGTCCGTCTGTCAGCGCCTATTATATCTGGAACCGTAATAGTTAGACTCTTTCACAATAGCAACAAATACTAAAACTCGTGTAAATCACGTATATGTGTTTATTTCTTGAACCGTAGGAGGCCTACACTTAAAATTTACAAACAGTAATTAAAACTTAGTACGCTTTATAAACAAGTATAAAATAGTAAACCTAAAAATTAAAGGTTGTTTCTATAGTGAAGTGATTTGCATATATTTTGCCTATGTTTTGAACCATAATAGGTAGACTCTTGAAATTTTCACACAGGGTGTATAACTATGGCCGCTATAGCGACAAATACTAAAACTTTTAGCGTGTTCCAGTAGTGACCTGTTATTTGGGTATATGTCTTAATTTCTTGAGCTGTCTGAAGCAACCGCTTACCATTTGCATACAGTAATTAAATATATGTATATCCGCTTTATAAACAAGTATACAAAATTAAATCAAAAAATTAAATGGGTCTTTTGATAGTGACGTGATTTGCATGTATAAATCCTAAGTCCTCTTGAAATTTCTACAGGAGTTGAATTACTATGACCACTATAACAAATAGCAAAACTTAAAGGGTGTTCCGACAGTGACGTTATTTGCATGAATATGGTCTATTTTTTAACTATGTTGATGTATTACTATGACCCCTATAAGATACTGTAAAAATTAAAGAATTTTTCGGCAGTGTCGTGATTTGTATGTATAGGTAGACTCTTGACTTAGTGATAGGCTGACACTTAAAATGTATACAGATTATATTTTACAATATCTCCCTAAATGTCCCGAATTTGGCCTTTTCTTCTAAATGTTATAGGCAGACACTTGATATTAACAAATGGTATTTAAAACTATGCTATAGTATAAAAAATAATTAAAAATTAAAGGGTGCCCCATAAGACATGAACAAATTAACAATTTGATTTTTTAAAATTGTACTGAATATAGTACGGAACCCAACGTGTGAATCTAACTGGCACTTGACTGCTTTTTTATTTTACTTTAAAATCAACTGTCTCTATATATTTCAACATAATTTTTTTGGTTTTTTCGTAACTTTAGTTTTTAACAAATAAAAAATCAGATAAGGAAAAAATTGTTTATAAAATATTTTCTTTATTAAAACTAGGGAATAGAGTTTTCAAAAACGGTTTCATTGAATTGTCAACCACTGTATATTTATATTTTTTGTGGTCTGAATTTTCACTGTATACGTGATTTACAGATGTAAAGATAAACTTAAAGATCCTTACTTAGGGTGAAGAGTATTAAAGATAAATAGCTTAATTACTTGTTTAAACATGTTTATTTTTTTTCTTTGCTATAACTTTTTACAATTTTATGTTTTAACCAGGGACATAAATATAAAACTTGTCTCAAAACATTTTACTTTTTAAGTCACGTAGCACAACTTGACGTTTGCTTAATTTTTAAAACATGACTATTCATCATTCATACGTATCGTTGTACCGTCAATATTATTGTCACGTACTTTAGCGGAGTGTAGAAATTATTTATATTTTGGTTATAATTAAGCTATTTTAAAGCAACTTTTGGTTATGATATTTTTTGAAAAAAAAAAAAAAACACTGGTGAACATGATGGTGAAATTTTTCTGTCTTAGACATTATGCTGGATCATACGAAAAGTATTTTTCGTGCTGATTCAAAATCTGGATTTTTCCCATCACGTTTAATTTTTATTAAATTGGAGTTCAAAAGCTTTCTGCACTAAAATCTTGAATTAAAAAATTGAAAAATGGGTAGTTCTTAGGATTTTATCGATTATTTGAACTTGCCAGATGCAAGTTCATTTTCAATGTCCAGCAGAAATCTGCTTTCTACATTAGTACCGTTGAACTCAATTGGTGTTGAAACGCCAAATCCTTCAGCATTTCGCTAATCTGAGACCTAACATAAACTTTTTCTTTGATCCTTGCCTCATTGAATTTAGGGAATTTTTGTTTCGAATAAGCAAAACAAGCATTATTTTTGTCCATGACATGCACAAAATTTTTAAAAATTCCTAATTTATTATGTAGAGGTGGTAAAAAATAATTTTTAGATTAACCAAGTGCTGAAGAAGTACATCATTGCAGAAAATTATGTTATCTTTGTAGGAATTAATTAATTAATTTAAGTTCGTCATGGCGTGATCGATACATACAAATTTTTGTATTTGGCCATTTCCAACACTAAGATTTCATTCTGCTTTTTGGACAATTTTAAATTGATTACGTGATCTTGAAATATGTATAACATGAGGTCTATCAAATGTACTAGGTCCAAAGTTTGAGTCCTTCGAGTTTTCCAATCCTTCTTTCTCACATTTTTGAATACTTTCTGAATTATCGCCAGTGGTTCCCGCACTAATAAATTAACTGAGTAAGTGACGGGTCGTAATTCTAATTCCACATACAGCTATCAGCTGCAAAATCATGGCCTGTTGAGGATAAAGGTAATAAAGAACTGAACATGTTGTAACGTACAAGTAAGTCTAAACTGAGAATGTATGTAGGTATTATAACAGAATATAATTAAAGTAGGTGTAGCTAAAAGAGGAAAATAAATACCACTATTCTTTTCAATGTCCAACGTTACTACACTGGGGATTACAAATTTGCGCACGCTGTGTTAGTTACCAAATATATGAAGCTTACGAATATACTTAAAAATATTAATTAAAACAGCGCTATGAATATGTGATTCTCTCATAACCGAACCGAACCTAACCTATATGCATTTTTCGATGCCCTTCGTTTCAGAATGATTTCTGGTACCCGATTGGTAATTTACTATTTCCTTATATTTACTAAGTCTCGTGCTGTCATTTAATATCTCTCTGCCCGTGGTTCAAAGCCTAATATTGCCAATGTGCTTCATATTCACATACAATGAGCGCTTTTTTTTTCAGTACCTTTAAATCGGTAAACAAACTGGCGTACATTCACTGCTTTTTCTCCACATTTTCTCACAAAATATTGTTAAAATCCATTCTGTAGTTTTTAAGTGATGCGGACACAAAGAAATAAAGATAGACAGGAAATGAGTTACTATTTTATTATATATATAGATAACAGGATTTTTTTCTTCTTGGCCTTATTTTCGAGATTTAAAACCCTATGACCATAAAACATATTTCTTTCAAGTTTCATTGATCTAGGAGCACACAGTAGCTTTTCAGAGCCAATAATAAAATAAACTAAAAAAACGAATGTCCAGGATGCCCACGGGCATCCAGTAAAAATATGCACGAGAATATTTCCTTACCGGGACTAAATAATATAGAACCCTTCACTATTTTTAACTTTTGAATGATTTTATTTTTAATCAAACTTTGTCACGTTTACTGTAACTTAAATAACTGTTAAATTCCAAGGCCTTTTCACTAAAAAAGCGTGTCTCCCCGAAAACATTATCTATTACGAGAATAAAATTTAAAAAAACTTATCACAGGCTTAATCTAACCCAAAAAGATGATAAATTAGCATCACTGAATAGTTTAAAGCAGGGTTCAGAATTATTCATTTACGAGCATTGAAATTTCCATATTTATGATATTTCCAAAATTTTATATTTTTTTTTACGATCATAAATGAACAACCAAAAATGCTCTGCCCACGATCAGATATGAATAAGTGTATTTGTTTATTTTTTTTAGCATACATACATGAGGGGTGAAAACGAAAAACATCGGTATTATTTATATGTGATAAGTAATGATTTAGCTCATTCTCATTAATGTCTTTTACATAAATGTTTGTATTTTTTTTATTTTATGTTTTTATTTATGACAAAATTTTTTAGAAATGTCTTCTATGAGCAATTTCATAAATAAACAATTGTTCATTTATCGTATGCAGTAACAAAGTGTATTAGGAATCTCATTTATGAACAATTTCATAAATGAACATTTGTTCATTTATCGTTGTTCATTTATGAAATTGCTCATAAATGAGATTTCTAAAACATTTTTTTACTGCATACACCGGCAGTTGCAGTCAGTTACAAAATATGTTCATATTTGTACATACACACATACGTACATGTATGTGAATGCTTAATGTGAACATTTTTCAGCGCTCTTTTCATTTATATAAAAATTAACAAAATTGTAAATTCTCATATATGAGCACTTGTGTGAAAAACAAAATATTTTTTCATTTATTCACTTTTGAATAGAAAGGAAAAAAATAAATCATCCCATTCATAAATGAACAAACACAAAATATTTTCTAGTCTCTCACACATATCTAAAAAGAAGCAGAAAAAAGCTAAAATGTACATACTCACACATGATTGAGCAGTGAGTGAACAATTCGGTACTCTGTTTTAAAGTCATATTTAGCAAAAGGCGACTTTGGCGTGTAACCGTGAATATGGGCCATTATATTGTGTAATATTACGAAAAGGGAAATTCCACAATTCCCAAAAATAAGGACCAAAAATTCAAAATTGGGGTTTTTTGCTCTTTTGCCCATAAAGTCTACATACGGACTAGGCCTCATAAAATGCTTTCAAAACCAATTTGGAGCATATATAGCTTTATTACAGCAGTCTTCTTCTTTTCGATCCCAGCTTTGGCATTTTATAATATATAGGCATAAGTCAAAATTTCGATGTAAAATAGGTCATGTTGTGGGACCTCCATCTTCTACAAGGATGATCTATTTTATACGAAATTTTGCTTATACAAAAGTATAACATTTTTATATATTCCTTAAGAAAATTTTGTCTATAAAAAAACCGTTAATGGCCTTTTTTGAGCTAAAGTACACAAAATGCAATAATTATGGATTTTTTAAATTGAAAATCGTCTAGTTTTTAACTCAGTATAGATTCAATCTTTAAATTTATCAAACATTTTTAGAATTTGGCTAACTACGATAAAAAATTAAAAAAAATTTGGTAAAAATTGTACCCAATATTTTGAAATAAACTAAAGCAGGGTAGATTAGGTTAGGTTAAGCAGGTAGCTTCTTAAAGAAGGAAAGAAAAAACAAAAAACAATCGGAAAAGGAGAGGAAAAAATAGCTCACTTGGATCCATTATATTGGTCCCTTTGTGATACCTGCAGATAAGAAAAGGGATAGAAAGAAAAATTAAGAACAAAGATTAGACTTATTACAGACTGAGGAAAAATAGTAGAGACAGTAGTGAGTGGACGGTCATAGACTAAGGAGTAGAGAGTGTAAGCCGTGAGAGCTATATTGGACGTTACATGCATTGGTGGGCAACTATATCACTTCAGTTTACCCCCGGGACACTTATTGTCATTGCGGTTTATTCTCAAAGCTTTGACGAAGTGCTATTGGGGAAAATGGGGGCCAATGTTGTCAAGAGGGTGCTTGGCCGAACTCTGGATACCAGTCGACCTCCAGTTTCAATGTAGACTTACCCATGCATAAGGAGCTCTATGTGGGTGGACAAAGTTTCCTCCAATAATGGCCTAGGAAGAATTCAGAAGGGATGGACAGGAACGCCTCGCAAAGGGTGAGCAGGTTAATCTCTAAAGGTTCTCCTATGGCGCTGAACCGGGATATTTCGATAGGGATGGACTAGGAAGCCTCGTTAGAGGTGGAGAGGTTAATCCCTTTAGGAACTCCGGTTGGCACTGGCCAGGGGAGGATATCGAAATAGAATGACAAAGAAACCTCGCAAGGGGTGGAATGGTCAGTCTATGAAGATACTCCTGCGGCTATGGACGTAAATGTGGATGAATTGGACACACCTGGCCCTGTGGGCTTAGGCAAATCCTTTTCGAAGCAGGCACCTCAAAACGTTCCTTCAACGTCAAGTCGGAGTCTCTACAGGTCATGCCTAAAAGTGAGTGGCAGAGGCAGAAGAGGAGACGGGGAAAGGAAACAAGCTGAGACGGTAGCGCACATTGTGTGTGAATGTCCAGCACTGGCTTGCATAAGACTCAGGACCACTGGCGGATGCCGTGGGGGACCTGAGCCTTGAACAAATGCTAGCAATTACTAGAGACTGCGTGATGAGAAAGAATGCCGACAGTTACCAGTCAACAGTCTGAAATCATAAAAGTCAAGATTAAGGGCTGGTTGTAGCACATGACTCAATGTAAGTTGGTTGTCGTAAATTACATTTCGGTTGCCTGTAATCATAGAGGACGGAAGGGGGTCGAAAAGGGACCCATTATGGAAGTGGTCTGCTTCGATATTCCCCCTACATTACATTACATACATGTCACTTCAGTTGGAAGAGGGTTAGAAAACCAACCAAAGTTCCTTAAAAAGGAGTTAGTCCTGCTTGGTTCCAAAGATAAAACACCAGGATAGCAAAAATCAAAAATTTTATTTCTTAAAATGCTTATAACTCAATAAATTTAAATTATTATTAATTTAGATATCATTTTGCAGTTATTGACAAAACCTTTAAGACCATGTATAATTTTAAAAAAATCAGAAAAAAACTGAAGAAATGGCAAGCTGTAAAAAAAATTTCAGGTGCAAGGTTCCCAACTTTGAGATTACATAGCGCCACCCCTGGAGTTTGTATGTTACCCACCTTTAAAACTTAAGTTTAGATACTCCTCTGTTATGCTCATGTCAATCGGCCTAGTCGTTCATAAATGAAAGTCGGTTATGTCCAAAAGATTTTGATTCTCCCCTACTGTGCCTTGTTTTGATCGCTTGTAATTGTAATAATACTTAATAAGAATACAACTACTAACATAGCTACTGTTGGGTCTTCACAACATAAGCATATGTAGATAGCCTGAACATACAAAAACTTCTTTTTCAGCTACACTTCTACACACATACAATAAAATACATAGCAATGAATGCATAACGATTTTTATAAAGGCAGAATAAGCACCAGTATTCAATTGTAGAACAAAAATTAATATTCATTTATGTGCTATAATGCAAATATTCTTCTTCTGCTTTCGTAGTAACTCTCAGTAAGTTAGTCATTGTAAGTTAGAAAATGTTTTAAAGTTCGTTTACTTAGGAAATATAACATATACAGTGGCACTTAAAACTCTACTTATCCCCTACTTATTTCAATTCTAAGAAATATAAGCAAGATGTAGAAATTTCGTTTTAACCAAATAACCTGGCATTAGCAACAGGTAATAATAGTGGATATAAAATTCAATGTTCAATTCATTTAATAAAAAAAAATCAGCAAATAATCATTTCTAAGGCACTGTGCCACTGTAAATAGCAGACACTTAAATCTTATACTTTTCCTATAACAAACAGTTCATAAAATTCATTTGCATACATATAAAAGTAAGTATTTATGTGAGTGTGTATTGTATTCGTATGAATTGTACTCTTTTACTTGATAATTTCAACATCCTGTAATGACAATTTTTTTTAAAGAATTTTTATGTTTTTGTTGACGTATGAATTCATGCTATACTTGCTATAGTAGACTTTGCAATACAGGTTCCTTGTAAATTTCAGCTGTCTGTCTATAACAGTTCAAAAGTTTGGCCACATACATAGAATTGCATTAACTATTGGGACACCCTTTTATTTCCAAATTCAAATTTTATACTTTTTGTTACAGCTGACTAGCAATACAGGCTCTTTGTAAATTTCAGCGGTCTGTGTACAACTGTTCAAAAGTATGGCCATATACATCAAATTAAATAAACTATTGGAGCACCCTTTAAAATTTTGAATATTTATACATTTTATTATAAAGGTCATAGTAATCGACATTCTGTCAAATTTTCAAGGTTTTGTCTATAACAATTCAAAAGGTAGGCCCAAAAAGGTCAAATTACGTTACCTATGGGGACACCCTTTAAATTTATTTTTTATTAATTTCTATTGTTGGGAGCTATAGCGACACACAATTTTTTAAAATTTTAATTTAGTGCCCTTTACGGTTCTTAATACACCTAAAAACATGTATGTTGTATGGGGACACCCTTTAATTTTTAATATAATGAACTATTTTTAAAACGGGACCAACCTGAAGGCATAGTCTTTCAAATAAAGAAAACAATTTAAAAATCGGTTCAGAAATGGCTGAGTTCTGCGGTTACATACATAAAAAAGCAACATTCAGACGAATTGATAACCTCCTTCTTTTTTGAAGTCGGTTAAAAATAGCATTTTGTGTTGTTACAATTATTCAAAGTTTGTCTATGCCTTAGTTTATGTAGGGAAGGATATTTTAGTACTTTTTCCAAGAATATTAATTAAGAAATGAATATTTGAAATTCAATTGATTTTCTGCTGCTTTATATTTTATTCATGATGAATGAAATTGATTGGATGGAATTTTTAAAAGTTTTAATTTTTTAAAGATCTCGTATAAACACAGATGCACATAATGAGTAGTTATTTAAATTTTAAAATTTTGCTTTATATATTTTTCACCCCATCTTAAAAACACTCTTATTCAGTAACTACTCTGTTTAGGATTTACCAAAAAACATTACTAAAGACAGAGCAAACATGTTACCAATTTATGTTCGTTGGCACTGAACCAAAAGTACACTCAGAGAAATAATGACACCATCCGTTATCAAAACGACCACATACGGTGTCAAAAGTGTATCGACCACGTTTGTACTCAAATTGTACACGGACGTTGTTAATTCGACAACGAAATATTTGCATCGAGGGATTGTTGAATTGACAACGAACGTGAGCACTTTGACACCGTATTGTTGTCGAATTGACCGCACACCGATGCACAGTTGACACCATATCGTTGTCGATTTGTAAATGCTCATTCCTTTCCATATTTATTATAATAATACAGATTGTAATAGATTATAAATTTTTAAGCTTATTTAATTCGAAAAATGTTTTTTTTTAATTATAAGAACCAAAATATTAAATAAACTTAATTCTAAAATAAATGTATCTTATTATTAATTATATCCAATCTGAGATCTGAATTTATATCCAATAGAATGGTTCAAAATGCTCTATGTAATGCCCATCGCAATTTCTCTTACCTTGGATAAAACTTTTTGGAGCAATATAACGCTAATGCATTGTTGGTGGTCTCATGATTTCACCACCATAGGTCCACTTTGGTTAGCACAGGCATCAATTTCGAACTCTAAATTTATATAAACATAAAAATAATAAGCCGTTTACAATCAAAACATTTTATTACCTTTGTTTTTTTCAGCCAAAGATCTTCTCTCTGAATTCCTCTCGCAGACCTAATGGTGGCAGTGATTGCTCCATATTGTTATTAATTAAAAAAATGTGACTGGATAAATTGAAGGAAACTAACACAATAAAAAACATGATTTTGCACTGTTAATTTGAGCACGTCCGTTGTGTAGTTGGCAACACTCGTTGTCAATTCGACCCCGTTCGTTTCCATGTTGACAACGTGCGTTGTAATTCGAGCACGTTCGTTTACAAGTTGAAAACACCCGTTGTCAAACAAAAGTGACAACGAAAAGGTATCAAAGCGACCACATTCGTTGTCGATTTTGCAACGTCGTTTTTCCCTCAGTGTAAAATCAACTTAATTTTTTATAAAAGTTTTGGGAATTTAAATATTAATTATTTAATATTATGCTAATTACCCATAACGTTTTATAATAAAAACGCAATATATTTAAAAGAGCTAGTTCCTATACGTATTTCACTGGTTGCTCAGGCAACTGCTAACTGATGACCTTCTTCCCCATCTCTGAGTATCTTATAATTGTTGGCATTCGTTCATGGTTTAGTAACTCTATGGAAACCACATTAACATATATTTGCAAGTGGCCTTAATGCTAGCCAGTTCTGGTAATTTACCCACAATTAGAGCTATCCACTCATCCTCTTACAGGTACGGGAAGCAATTATCATCTTCGATTTTCATCTTGGCCGTATGATTTCCATGATCTGTCACTAAAGCTGTTATGTGCAAGCAACTTTCTAGATATCGCGCGGAGCGGCTTTTACCTCAAGAGTGCCTTTAGAGATTAACCCATCCATCTGATGATCGGCATTCGTGTCGAGTTCCTTTAGACTCTGAACTCTTTATCTGTTGCTTTACTGATTTACTAAGGGTATAAAAATAAATAGTCTTTCATCATCCGATTTCTATCTGTAAATTTAAATAAAAACAAATTGTGTGTATGATGTCATCGAAATTATTTATTCCTTTAAAAGGTCTATCGATGCCATTTTGTATTGAATATAACTCCGAATATATGTCGCACGCGGCTTCGCTGGGTGAAAAGTCCAATTCGAAAAGTCCAATTTTAAATGACTTTGACGCAGAAAACATTATGAATTGGACGGATATGGTTATGTTGGATTTGAGGGTCGCGTGGTTTGTGACTTATCTGTATAATGCTGCAACCTCAAGTAGTCCAGTTGATATCATCTCCAGGCGTGATTTACATATATTCAAATCACTCATGCCGAATGTTTTATGAAGCGTGAGCTATTTAATACGTAGTGCAGTCTCACAGTAAACTGTCTAGTGGAAAAAAATCAAAAAAAAAAAACAAAAACTTTCGAATTTATCAATAAAATACATATGGGATGAAAGCTGAGACTCCCATAATTCCAGAGGTGGTTTAGTTACACCTATAAAAAGTTACACGGCTTTAAAGTTGAATTATTTTGATAATTTTTAAGTAACAAAAAATGGGTTTGGAAAAATAAATCTCAAAAATTCATTTTTCAATAAAAACGCATGCCAATTTTTTTCTTTTATTCAGAAATGTAGCAGAAACACTGAAAATTCCTAAAATTAAAATATTTATATCAACACTGTAAAAAAATTTTTTAGCCAAAATATGTACTTTAAAAAAAAGAGTAGTCAGCTTCGATGGACCCAAAAAAATGGATGGATGAACCAAATAAAAAAGTACTTTTATGAATGAATAATCTTATTTTCTGTTATATATACTAAAATATGTATAAAAAAGTTTTGGTGTTTTCTATGCCAACTTTTGAAATATACAGTCAAGGAAAAAACTCTACATACAACCCTAAATTTCGGGTTTTTTTTGGATATTTCTAAATTTTATTTAAATCAAATAAATGCTATTTGGTAAAGGGTCAACAAAGAATTATATTTATTAAAAACAAAGCCAATTCCAAGGCGAAAAACAATAAAAATAACAAAAACATGTAATATTCACAAGAAAAAAGTCAACATACAGCTATAAAAGCTATAAGTTATTAAAGTTTTTGAACTTAAACAAAGATCAAATTTATTTTTTTAATATTTAGTAGGACCATTTTAAGCAACTTTTACAGCCTGAAGACGGCTAGGCATTGACAACACTAAATTTTCAATGATATCTGGAGTAATTTCAGCCCATGCACGAATTAATGCGTTTTTGAGAGTCTCTCGACTTGTAATGTCATATTTTCGCACTAATCGTTACAAAACATCCCAAGTCTGCTCGATCGGTTTAAGATCTGGTGACTGAGGTGGAGAATTCAGCTGTCGTGGAGCATAATAAAGAACCCAGTCTCGAACTATGTAAGCGGTGTGCTGGGGGTCGTTGTCTTGTTGAAAAATCCAACGATTTCCAAAACCCAAGCTTTTGACGGATGGTTTCAAGTATACTTTTATATTGTTGTCTGTCCATATTACCATCGACGAAAACCAAATGACTTACCCTAGATGATGCTATAGCTCCCCAAACCATAACACTACCACCACCATGTTTCACCGTAGGTATTATATTCTTCGGTTCAGGTGCAGTATTGGGTTTTGTCCATACATTTGGTCGGCCGTTGCTTCCAAAAATATTGTACTTGCTCTCATCGCTAAATATGACGGTTTTCCAGAAATTCAAATCCTTATTTAGATAAGCTTTTGCAAATTCGACGTAGGTGCCGATAATTAGCAGAAATTAGTGGTTTCCTTCGCGGCGTTCTACTTCTAAAGCTGTTTTCATGCAAAATATTTATAATTTTTCGTGACGTCACGGAAACATTAGAACATTTTTCCATGTGTTTCGCCAATTTCGGAGCATTTATTCGTGGATTTTTATGCATACTTCGCATATTTCGACCTGAAAATTTCCTTGGCCTGCCAGATCTTGGCTTATTTTCGGTGCTATTTGTGCTTTAGTAGTTTTTTATAATTGTTTGGACAATAGCACGACTTAAGCTCACTGTTTTTGCAATTTCAGCGAAAGATTTGTTTTCATTTCGGAGTTTTATCACTAAATTGCGAACGGAAAGTTGTATTTCTTTTCTTTTATTCATTTTTTATATATTTTAAAATATTTTAGTTTTGACTTTCTGTACCTGAATGATAATATCATTTGTCTAAGAAGTCAAATATGCGAAAATAACGGCATTTTTATGTTTACTCTGTATATTCTCACATAAAACTATAGGGGATGCTACACTGTATGTAGACTTTTTTCCTACTGATTTGTGTTATATTCGAGAATATCTTTGTTGACATGAATATATTTGTAAATTTGTATCTATAAATAACTTTAACTATTAACGTAAGAATTAAGCTCATACTAAGTTGTTTTCACATATCACTGCAAAAGTTGAACTCTAAAAATATTAGGTTGTATGTAAAGTTTTTTCCCAGACTGTAATGATTTTAAAAATCATCCATATTTGATATTTTTATTAAAATTATGAGTTGATATTTTTAATACTTGAAAATGTATGATAATAGTAGGCTATGCTTTAAGCCAGGGCGAACTAATACAAGGTGAGTGCACGGGCGAATTCAGGCATTTTTGCTTCCTTTAACAAATTCAATGATAAATTTCGATCTGAGATGGGATTAACAGTTGATAAAGTGAAGTCTAATGTCTAAAACAATTGATATATAATTTGGGTTTAATTTTAAAAACAGTATAAATATATGCATCTAACTTTAAACAGCGAACGGAGAAAAGTCGAGAAATATATTTAAATAACTATGATTGGTATTATAGGCCATCAACGTGGCATAAACTTCTCAGTCATGGTTGAGAAATTATAAAATGTTTTGATTTACCTATTGGTAATATTTGTTTCAAATATTTTCTTGGTTTATTTTAGGAATGCTGTCTGAAGATGCTTTAGAATGCCTACACAAAACAATTAAGAAAGAACAGACTTGAGCACACTCGAAAAAATAGTAGAGAAATAGTAATCAAGATTTAATGAATAAAGTTCTAATTTCTTCTGATCCATTAATTTCATCCAATAGAAATACAATAAATACAAGCAGTTCTTTAAACAATATTCAAGAAATTAGTAATTACATGATGAATTACAGATGAATCTATTAACACTGATTCAGACTTAGAAATTTATTTTAGTGATTAATAAATTGTTTACAATTGTTATGTTAATTGAATTTGTTTGCAACTTTATTATTAATTTTTATATAAATTTGTTTTTTATCTTAAATAATAATTTAATTTTAAAATATTTAGAGTTGTCAATTTGGTAACCCTATTCATATGATTTTATTTGAATACCAATGGTTATGAGTATTTTCAAAACTTTAAAAAAAAAATACTAAAAAGTTTAAAATAATGTTATATTCAAAAAAAGGTATACGGCAACCCTAAATAATTAGAGATTGGTTATATTTTATAAAAAAAAACTAACACACCCTTTATAATTTATATTTTGTATGTGAAATGATGGATTAAAATTTAAAAAAAAAAATAATAATTACTGAAATGGGGGAATTTTGGGTATTTAATTGTCCCCGCACCGGAAAAATAAAAGGATTTCTAGCCATATAGCACTCGACATTGACGGTGATGGTCGGAGTCTAAAATCGAAAACCAGTGGACTCAAACCAGATGCTCTCCGAATAGTCCTCTCAGTAAAACGGTTTGGCGATCGTATAATGAGTTAAGTGCACAGAACATTGCGGGAACAGAACATCCATTTTAATAAAGAATTTGATCATTTGCAGGTTTGTTAAACGCTTAACTGAGCTGTGGTAATTTTATAGAACAGGCTGAATAAATCAGATCCAATTTGATAGATGTAACTTCAGCAATATGATCGCTATTATTTGGTTAAATCTGGAATCCCATACTGGAGGAACCTTTATATATGTAAGTATACTTTTTAAAGCCTTCTAGTCATCGGTACATATAATAAAACTGTAACAGGACCATGTCTGTACATAAAATATTTGTTAAAGAATTTGTTGCTGGTGCAGTTGGTAATCGAAATGGTATACAAAACAGAGACCTGCATGAGTTGATTCACTTTCGCTGTCCACTCACATTTAAATTGCTTTTGTTCTGTCTTTTAACATCAATATGTACTACTGATATTGCTAGCAGTGTTAACTCTCTATGAATTGACTGTTATTGACACACCCTTGTTTTATATGTGCTGTTAGCGAAAGTGAGTAAAAATTTCTTGCTGTTGTTTGATTGTTTTGCAGAACACTCAAACCACTCACAAATGCATGTTGTTAAAGTATTGACTAGCGTTCGAAAAAGAATGTTATAATGTTTATGTAGGGCTGCAATTCTGTTAATAAAAATCTTGAAACATCTACATATGTACGAGATGAACATATTTAAAGAAAGCGGTAATTGGGTTCAATTTTTATGAAAAATAATTATTATTTTGAGATTATTATATCTAATACTTGACAAAATTAGTGGACAATATAATAAAATAACAATTTCAAATATTTTTAAAATTTTAAAAATATACTTTTTTGTGAAAGAGTTTTATGACAAATTCATTGTTAATGAGAAAAGTTTAAAGTCTGTATGTTGAAAGAACAGGTAAACAGTTTTTAGCATATGTTTAAAAAAATTTAGTTGCATTTGGATGCAAGACATTTCTGTTTTTACTTTTTCTTGTGAAGTAATAACCCAACTGGATTTGCTACATTCGTTAAATTCTTTTACCTGCCACAAATGGGCTATTTGAATACACAAATAAACATCAAATTCAATTGAAAGAAGGGTTAAGAGATTGCAAGTATTCCTGGAATTCATGTACATGTACTCGTATTCTATTTTTGCAAAAAATATTTAATGAATTAAATGAGATAATTATAGTAAGGCAAACAAATTGTGAGTTTTTCGACAATAAAGTAATTATTTTTTTCTATTTGAAAAAAACAAAATAAGTACCTATTGACAAATACCTAGTAGTGTGGATAAAGAAAAATCAAAATAGACAAAAGTGTTAATACCTACAATTTTGTTCATTAACTAAATTCTCCATTGGCTCACCATAAATTTGTGTTCTATATAATGAAAAAAACAATTTAAGATTATCATAAATTACTGCCTTGTAAGACGGTACCTATTCAAAAAATCAAAAACGAGTTTTTGATTGATTTTTATGAATGCCATTAAACTACATGTCTGGACCAAGTTTCACACTTGTACGCTTTTATTAACAAAAAACAAACAGACGTATGGTATAGTTTAGTTTTCATTTTACAAAGTTTTTTGCTTCTTCTGCAAAATTATATTTTTGTTTGTTTTTTAGCTAACGATATGTATCAATAAAAAATATATTCTTGAACAAAAAAGGTTTGGAAAAATTAATTTTCAAAAGAAGAGTTTAAAATTGGTATATTATTTATAACGAAAAAGATTGTAAATACCAAATATTTTTTTGCATCTTTTCCACGTAGAGTGATTTACCTACACACATTTTTTTTGTAAATTTTCGTAAATTGTTTGCAATTACATATACATACATATATAAAATTGCTCTAAAATTATTTCTTTCAGCAGGTATTTACATATAAACTTCGTAAAACTAACTAACAAACTTGTATAACAATTCGAGCGCGGGTAAATAACTGTAAATAATTTATTTTTCCTGAATTCAGTTGATAAATATGACTAATAGATAATTTCATTTACTTTTTTATTTTATTTAATTTTGTTACTTTTATAATAAGTGTATATATAAGTATGTAGATATATATATATAGACATATATTTATTTATATATTGACGAATTTTTAAATTTTTTATTTAATTTTTTTTTTTTTAACTTCCGTTTCATATTTTCTTTCGATACATACATAGGTAAATATGTACATAATATTAATTTAACTATTTTCTTTTAAGCTTTAGTTCTTTAAATAATTTTATTTTTATTTTTTCGATATTTCGCTACTCCTTTGTGTAGCATCATCAGGAAAAATTAACAAATTAACGTTATGAAAATTACAATTAAGTATTGAAAAAATTTTTTCTCAATATGTACATAATAAAATAAAAAAATCCGTCTCTAAATTTTTAAATTATTAATTAATAATTAATTAAAGGCCTAGATTCTCCTACTCTTAAATATATGTTATATAAATTCATTTAATGTTTTGTATAATCATTAATAAATAAATAAATAACAATATAATAATTTTTCTCATATTAGAATAAAAATCTTCTGTAAAACTATACACATTTGTCAGCAGCTTCTTTTACGAACCACTCAAACCACTCAAACCACTCAAACTAATTCATTGCTTTTGTGAATCATGGGAATAAACAGAAATTGCAAGCAGTGGCAAGCATATGTTAACAACAGTCTCATTGATATGAATCATGCATTAACAGCATTCATTTTTTTAATGTTAAGTAGTAGCTCAATACTCATTTTAGAAAATGCAAAATGTTGCCGTTTGAATCGTAATCATGTAGGTCTCTGATACAAAACAGCAATTTTTAGAAATTTTGTTTGTCTGTCTGTCTGAGTTCGTATCACGTAAAAACTATTAGCTGAATTTTACTAAGACATTGTGAGGAGGTTCCTTAGTATCTTGGTTTGAATATAGAATACTTTCTTCCGCAAGAATATCTCCTTTCCTAGAGAATATAGAGAAAAAGTAGTGAAAGTCTGCAATTTTACCAATTTAAAGGTACTGCAAATTTGATAGCGATTTTCCTTTTTGTTAGCGGTATTTATAAACTGTATTTATAAACTGTACAATAATTCTTGAATTTTATATAATTTTTGAATTTTATCCAGGGAATTTTATCCTCTATGAAAAGAAAATAAATAAACCACACAAAAACCTTTGTGTGAATTACTTTCAAAGCAAAATCGAACAAAATATTGTCAGGGCGCCTACGACATGGCGGGCATAGCTAATCAATAATATTTTTACAAATAATACCTTAGTATTAACATGTTTTTTATATTTTATTTTGGTTTTGTTACCTGAACAAAATCTCTAAAGTGGTCAATAAGAATCTCCATTATTTACTTTCGTGTTTTAAATTACTTGTAAACATATCCTAACTGTTATAAAGAATAATTCTACCTGGTATCCCTTAAGTAATACAAAGCAAATATTTTTCAAATAAACTTTCACGTAAATATGTATAATCAATAAAAATCAAAATAAAATACGTTCTATTAAACAAACAAAAATTTGTGTGCTTAGAAAAACTCAATTCCCTAAAGCAAAAATCCATCAGACGTTTGATTGCTATCGCAGACAAGTTGTCACACAAACTAATATTTCCTTTAATATTTTATTAACTGTTTTATATACCAGTGATATTTTACAGAAAATCAGCAGTAATAAAGTTTTAAAGTTGATTTTAGCAGAAGAATAAAATATAAAATCATGCTGACATGTTGTTTTACAATACAAAATGCCTGAAAAGAAATCTGTATTGTGTATGGAGACTCTATAATAGAGTATGAGTATTTTTCTTGTACATGTGTCAAATGTTTTTCCAGATCCTTTCGTAACAACACATATTGTTGTCGTTTCATAGAAAATATATTTCTTTTCTTCTTAATACAAAATATTTGTACAAGTGTTGAAAGTAACATGGGCTGTTTGCCCATGTTACTATAAAAGTAGTGTCCATCTGCCGGTTTGTTGCGAGAGTATGGGTATTTGTTTAATAAGTTTCTTTCACTCTTTCACTGTGGCATTTGGTATTTTGCTGATTGAAAACTAACAAAATATACAGATGAATAATTTTTTTATTTAACATAAAAATAAATAAAGGGTGTTTTTTATAGAGGTATAGAACTTTAAGTTGCAATAAAACAACGATGGATTATTCGATTTACATGAATTTTATTTATCCGAAAGATAATCTTGTGGCATTACATTTTAATTATGATTCCTGGCATATGACCGCCACGGCTGGCGCGGATGTAGTCCAATCTGGACGTCCAATTTTCGATGACTTTTTCCAACATTTGTGGCCGTTTATCGGCAATAACACGACGAATGTTGTCTTCCAAATGGTCAAGCGTTTGTGGCTTATCCGCATAGGCAAATTCACAGGTCCAAAACGTGAAATTAGGCGGTCACCAAACGTGTCTTTCAATAAATCTATTGTGGCACGAGCTGTGTGACATGTTGCGTCTTGTTGAAACCACATCTCCTGGACATCATGGTTATTCAATTCAGGAATGAAAAAGTTAGTCATCATGGCTCTATACCGATCACCATTGACTGTAACGTTCTGGCCACCATTGTTTTTGAAAAAGTACGGACCAATGATTCCACCAGCCCATAAAGCGCACCAAATAGTCAGTTTTTCTGGATGTAACGGTGTTTCGACATACACTTGAGGATTACCTTCACTCTAAATGCGGCAGTTTTGTTTGTTTACGTAGCCCTTCAGTACGCTTCATCGCTAAACAAAATTCGGTTATGAAAATCGGGAACAACGGTAATCTCGTTTTGGGCACTATTTACAAGCGTTGTTCAGGCGTGAGTTTATTCATGATGAATTGCCAAACCAAACTGAGAATAAATCACTTGACAGCTGTTAAATCGGTGGCCATCTTGAAAAGTAATGCCAACTTAAAGTTCTATACCTCTATAAAAAACACCCTTTATGTATGTGTGCCCAAGGGATTTTACAAACTACACAAATTTCAAAGATTGTCTAGCAACAACAACAACACGAATATATTCATTAGCGTTCTATTATTGCTAAACTCTCATACTATAAACTTAACATGTTTTGTTTGCCAGGGCATAAAACATATTGAGAATATTTTACTTTTAAATATTTTATTCATGTTAAAGTTAATTTGCAAATTATGTTTTTTTGTGTATTCTGAGTTTTTAATTAGGCTATAAACTCAAATGGGACGTGTGACGAAGTTTTCGTTCCGGAATAAAATACATTTGTGGTTATAAAAATGCGCACAATGGTGCCTGGATAAACTTAATTTCAACCCGAACACAGACGGACAGATGTACATACGGACGGACCGACAGACGGACTTCGCTTAATCAACTTCTCTATGATGTATAAGTATTCAGAATATATCTTATGAAGTCGGCTATGAATATTGTAGAAATTACACACATAACAATAACAAAATTATGATAAGATCATATTTAACAGATCGGAAACAATGTGTTTTATTCAACAATGCCACCTCTAAAAATATTGTCGTGAAATCTGGAGTTCCTCAGGGAAGCCACTTGGGTCCTACTTTTTTTTACACTTTTTATTAATTATTTGCCGAGCGTAATTGAATTCAGTAACGTGTTAATGTACGCAGATGATGTAAAGATTTTCCTAAGCTATACAAACATTTCCGAAAAAGATTATCTACAACGTGATTTGGATAAATTTTACGACTGGTGTAATATTAATTTAATGGTCGTTAACTTAAAAAAATGTAAGCACATGCGATTCTCAATATCATCTAATGATAATGGTCTATTTTCTTTGGGTGGCTACCTGCTCGAATTGGTCACGGAGTTCCTGGATTTAGGTGTTCTTTTCGATAGTAAATTAAACTTTAACTAGCATATTACTATGATGGTGAACAAAGCTCGTAGTGTACTAGCCTTTATTAAGCGTTGAGCTAAGGAATTCACAGAGCATATAATAACCAAACGTTTGTACACATCCTTAGTGGATGGATCTATTATATATGGATCTATTATATGGGATCCCTATACTGATTATCTGAAGAACTGAATTGAATCTGTTCAGAAACAGTTCCTTATATTTTGTCTGGGTAATACAACATGGAATCCAAATGTAAACCTTTCCCCATATTCTGTAAGACTTACTTCAATTAATTTGCCGACATTGGAAAGCGGGCGATTAGTGCTCAATGTAGCATTTTTAATAAATATAACCTTTAATGTACCTTCTAGATCTACTAGGAACTTTGCACCACTTCACATTAAGTGTATTCAAACAAATTATGCAAATGCTGATCCATTAAGGCCCATTATTATAACTTGCCATTAGCTGAAGTTAGGATTTTATCAGGGAGTTAAGTAGTTTTTCGTTATTATAAGTATACTTAAAGCTAGAAGTGACTAATAAACTAAAGGGATAACTAATTTGTGGTTTGTTGAAAGTAAACTAATAAATTAAAGGTATGATGTTGCCACTACGTTTATTTTATTTTGTCAAAAGTAGTCGGTGTTTCTTCTTGTACTACCATATTTTCAAAAATATTAATTTTATTTTACAATGAAGTTGTAATAACGAAAAATAGTTATTGTTCACTTTATCGCTCAGTTAAGCAAATGTGAAATTTAACTAAAACGTACTTTAAAGCCAAGTTATAATAATGGGCCTAAGAAGATTATGTAAAAATTATAATGATTTTTACAATTTCATTGATTTCTCTGTAAATGTTAATATTATAAAACGTAATATTATTTTAGTGTTGAATGTTATTCACTGATGTTGTTATTTTAATGTTTTTGTTATTATTATTGGTCTGTAAGGAGAATATTAATCCATTGGCATCATTTAAATAAATAAATGACAAACCCTTTTCTACCTGTGGTGAAGGGTATAAAAAGGAAAAATATGAAACAAGAATTTGGTTTCAACTTAACACTACCCAAAGTTGATAGATGCGATGAATGCTGAAGATGGAATGGATGCTAGAAAATGCATTCCATACTGCTATTGTCTAAAAAATAAAACTTGCTCAATTTTTCTTTAATATTAACCACCTAATTTGTAATTTAAAATTATTCTTCTTAGAGAGAACGTAAGCTTGACATTTAATTTCCTCTGGATGTAAACCAAATAGTTCGACTAACAAATTTTCAATAATAAAGTTTTTAATTGAATAATTTTCTTTTAAATTTATTTTACGTTCTTCTTTCAATTTGTATTGTTGCTTGTGGTTGAAATTTGGTCACACCATCAATGTAAATAAATTAACTTATTTATGGCATTTCATAATATCATCGAGGAAACTATCAACGAATGTTTATATTCGAATTCTTCGTACTGTGCGAAGTTGGTCGTTAGTCCCAGTTGTGTTTATATCATTTTTTTTTATTTTTTTTAATTTTATTAGAATTATATAATACAGTGAATGATATCATATAATGAAAGAAAGAGAGTACGAGCAACTGAGGCCTTCGACTCTAAGTGTAATATAGATCTGGTTTATTAATTTAAGGGATAAATTAAATCATATTTAATAATTTACATTGCTTAATAAAATTGTATATTATTGTTATATTATGATGAGATGGGTCAGCAAGTAAAGAGCTAGGTGTAGGTGTAGATGTTCCGAACGTTGATAATCTCTGGGGATAATATTTAGGACATATGTCTAAGATATGCACAACAGACTGTGGTGAATTACAGATGTTACAAATTGGCTTATTGTCATTGGATAATACGTGTTGATGAGTGATAAGAGTATGACCAAGTCTAAGTCTGGTGAATATTAACATTTGTCTTCTAGTAGCAGTTGATGGGAATACAGATTTGATGCCAAATGGGTCGAATATTTTGTAATGATGGTTATATCCTGTCCAGTCACTGTCTTTATTGGCTTTAAGGTGATTTTTGATTACATATTGCAGGTCAATATTCTCCTGTGTATAAAATGTTTGAAGAGGATATTTTTTTGCATTACCAGCAGTAAGGTCTGCCGCTTAATTTCCTGATATCTTTCTATGGCCTGGGACCCACATTATACGTAGTTTGTTAGGGTTGTTTATATCATTAATTGCAATATTTAAACTTTGGTCTTTTAAATAAAAAAAATCCCTCGTGGCGTATGAGCAGCATAAGTTTGATTATTTCTTATTATCATACGCACAGTATGCCTCTGCAATTTTAAATCTGGGCGTTGCTATGACTATTCAAACACTAAAACCTTAAACTATCTGCTCTCTCTCGAAAAAATTATGGCCTTATGTAAAAGAAATAAATTCCACTTATAGTGTACGTTAAGGAAGTAGTAAAAAACCAAATTAGTCATAAAGTAGACTTGACGGACACTTTATTTCTTTTGCATAAGAGTATTAATGTTTCAGCTTGGCAGGGTAACAAATTCACTCTCACCTCCTTGTCCGTAATTTGTTCTTCCGAGTTATGTGAAAGCAATTGGAATGATCTTAAGATTTATATTTTTTTCCTTTATTTATTCCACTTTGGAACATAGGGCTTCTACAATCAAATTCCAACTAATTCTATCATTACAAATTAATTTAATTTCGTCAAAAGATTTGTTTACTTTCTCAAGTTAATTTAAAATTGTTCCACGCCATGTATTTTATGGACGATCGGACCGCCGACTTACTTGGGGATTCCATTCTAAGGGGGCTCTCGTAACGCTTACAAGGAGTATGTCCTATCCATCTCTATTTTTTCTTGTTATTAGGCGAACTATTGGTTCTTCCATTGTTAGCCTCAAAAGCTCTGTGTTTGTGATTTTATTTGTCCAAAATATTTGACATATTATTCGTAGCAGTGTTCGCTACTTCCTCAGTGTCCTGATAATATTTTGTTCGATTTTGCTTTAAAAGTAGTAGTACACCAAATTTTATGAATCTTTTAAAGTGCTCCAGATATGAATAATGTGTTTATTTTAAATTAAGGTATCTGTACCCTGGGTACAGATACAGCGTTGGCTCTTATCCCACGGTGGTCTTACCACCAAGTGAAATAAAAGCGTAGATTAGGGACCCCATTGTCTAGTACAGCACGCTGTACGACAACGTGTCATGTGTAATGGCACCCATGTTGCACTAGACATACTTCACAGACATAATGAGTAGCAATTTATAGAACATGGCAAACCATGGACCCAAGTTCTAACCTCTTGTTCAACCCCGAAGGGAACCTCGCCAACAACCGGGCACAGAGATAAGAGGGTCTCTGTGGGGCCAACGGTACTGGGCACTCGGTACTCGAAGAGGACCCGTGATAGCACAGACCTTTTCTTCCATATTCAGATTTCAGGAACCCTGGCGTCAGGTACCCCCATTTCCCCCAAGAGCATTTTCTCAAAGCTTTTGTAATCCTGTAGTGACTGTTAGTACTCCCGGGGGCCATCCCTGGGTACTCAAGAACATAGGCTTTATAAAAATTTATAAAATAGTTATAAGTTTTTTTAAATATTGTAAAGCTCCGTAGTGTTCAAAATTTCCCGCTGCCAAAAATAAAGGTGCTGCTAAGTTTTAGGTAGCATTGAATCGGTAAAATTGCGAACTTTCCCTACTTTCTCTTAAAAATGAGATACTTTTGCCGGGAAAAAGTATCCTGTATTTAAATTGCCATTCTACTGTAAATCCAGACAAACTTTTATTAAAATTCATCCAGTAGTTTTTACGTGATGCGAACACAGACAGACAGGCAAAAGTTCTAATAATTTGACGTTTTTATTTCATTTCGATTACTATCTGCACCAGAAACAAGATTTTCGAAAAATATTTCATGTATAAAAATGGTTCTATTACAGTTTATATAGAAAATACATATCGCACACTAAATCATAAACAGTCACAACACAAAATACAGAAATGTTCAGGTGAGGCAAAAAAGCAGTTTTTAAAAACGTAGTTGTAATTTTAAAATTAAATTGAGTTCCGCATTATCAGTATTTTGGCAGTTAAAGAAGACAGTAAAGCAAACGAAATATTGGTGGTCGATTTGTGAACTGGTTTATGAAAAAAATATATTTTTATAAATTTTAAGTTGTGACAGTTTATGATTTAGTAGCGATATGTTTATTTTTAATTTAACTTGAATTAAAATGAGCTAAAATTATTATTTATTTTAGTTGCATAAACAAGCTTAAACATTTTATGTTTTTTCTGAATCACAATAAATGAGAGAATTCAATTTGAGTTGGATTTTTTTGCCGCACACCCACCTGAAAACTAAGATTATCACAGGTATTTTTTAAATCAGGCATTATTTTTTTAGTATTTCCATTTCTTCCTGCTACTTTTACAACACCCTTACCTGTAGTGAGAGAATATATGCAAAAATATGCAGTTCAAAAAAGAAGTCGTGAAATATGTCTGTTACACTTTTTAATGGTATTTTCTCATGCATTAACACAACACCGCATAATTTTGTGGGAGAAAGAATAAAAAAAAAATTAAAATGAAAATAAAACACAACTTCCGTTGGTAAACGACTCATAATGGATGGTTGGTTTTAACACGTCTGTTATGCAAATTTAAAAATTACCTTTTTTAACCGACTTCAAAAAAGAAGGAGGTTATCTATTCGTCTGAATGTTGCTTTTTTTTATGTATGTAACCGCAGAACTCAGCCATTTCTGAACCGATTTTAAAAGTTTTTCCTTTATTTGAAAGGTTATGCTTTCAGGTTGGCCCCATTTTAAAAACATTTTATTATATTAAAAATTAAAGGGTGTCCTCATACAACATACATGTTTTTTACGTGTATTAAGAACCGTAAAGGGCACCAAATTAAAATTTTAAAAAATTGCGTGTCGCTATAGCTCTCAACAGCAAAAATGAATAAAAAACTAAGTTTAAAATTTAAAGGGTGTCCCCATAGGTGACATAATTTGACCTATTTGGGTCTATCTTTTGAACAGTTAAACACAAACACTTGAAAATTAGGCAGACTGTCCACTACTATCTCTGGTATGATAACAAGTATAAATATTTGGAATTATAATGTAAAGGGTGTCCCAATAGTTCATGTAGTTTGATATATATGGTTAAACTTTTGAACCGTTATAGACAGATAGTTGAAATTTACAAAGAATCTTTGTGGCCAAGTCCCGCATAACAACAGGTCTTTAATTTAACATTGTAAACTAAAGGGTGTCCGAATATGTGATGTTATTTGATCTGTGTGCCCCTATCTGTGCAACCGTAGACAGAGGCTTGAATGGTGCCCCTATAAAAGACGGATGCTGATGAAAAGAGGAGAGGCTTGACATTCAAATAGTCTTAATTTTTTTCCCTATAAGTTTGGCGCATCTTTTATTTGATTCAAATATAATTCTTACAGATTACTTCTTACATTTTTAGTTTAGAATTGGTGCCCTTCTATCTGTTTTGAAGTCGGTTTTTTTTGCAAGAATTATTATACCCTTTACCACAGGTGGAAAGGGTATATACATTTTCCATTCCGTGTGTAATTTCTACAATATAATATATGGAGAAGTTGATTAAGCGATGTACGTTTGTCCGTCTGTCCGTGTTCTTGTTGAAGTAGAATTCGCCAAGGCACCAGAATAGTTAAACAAAATTTAAACACACCAATCTGTCAGGCATAGTTTGGAAAATTTTGCTATCGCAATTCAAACCCATTGGTGCATAAATGATAGCGCTATGGTTAAAAGAAGGCGAGCACCTTGTATTTTCTTTTTTTTTAATTTTTTCACATATTTTAGTTGCTCTTCTGTACTTTGTTACTGTTTTTTGAAAACCGAATATTCAGAAAAAAAACTCGAGATTACCATCAAATCAGAATTTCACCAAACTATCGAAATTTCAATAAGGTATCACATTTTCACCAATATTTACATAATTTACAAGTTCGCTTAAAGAGCCAAGTTTCGCAAAAAAAACATATTTTCAACCAAAAATTACTTCAAAAATTAAACACGCCTTCCAAAAGCATTGGATGTGGTGATCGCACATTTAGCCCAATCAGCCACAGTCTATAACAAATTATCATTATCCATTTCAGCTTTTTAAAGTTTAAAATTTTGCATGAGCAAATAATATCTCTATACGTTTCCTTTATTTTATTTAAATACTAGCTGTGCCCACATACGTTGTGTGCGTCCTGACAATATTGTATTCGATTTTTTTTCAAAATTAATTCATAACAAATTTTAAGACTCTTACTTTTATAGAGCTTCACGTATGCGTATTTACTTTATATAAAGGTACCCGGCCAATTCACATCGCCACCACGTGAGATAACACGGCCATTGAATTTGTCGCGCAAAAGAGCCATTGTTTCGTTAGCTGTGTGGCAAGTGGCACCGTCCTGTTGAAGCCAAATATCGTCCACATCCATATCTTCCAATTCGGGACATAAAAAAATGGTTATCATCTCACGATGACACCAAAGACCCCCGTGGAAGAGCATGTGGTGGTTCAGCAATACTAATAAAGGCTCGAATCAAACATTATTTACTGTGTGATTTTTGTGAAGATTACCTACAAGCAACAAACATCTGCATTGAAGAATTTCATCAAAACTTAGTTATTTCTTCGATTTATTCACCTCCTAGGTTTCAAATACCAGAGAGTCAATACAGCGATTTCTTCAAATCACTAGGTCCCTGTTTCATAGCATCAGGCGACTACAACGCTAAACATACGTTTTGGGGATCACGCCTAATAACTCCAAAAGGTCGTGTTTTGTTTGACACAATTTCAAAAATGCGTCTGAATGTGATATCGAGTGGATAACCCACCTATTGGCCTACTGATCGACAAAAAATACCGGATGTTATTGATTTTGGCGTGATTAAGGGTATTCCAAGAGAAACGATTAAAGCTGAAGCGTCACTTGAATTATCCTCAGATCATTCACCCACTATTGTCTATATATGGGACAAACAAAATATCATATCACCAATGACTATCACAAGGATTAATTGGTTGAAATTTAGAAAGTATCTTAGTACTCATTGTTCGGAAAACATCCCGCTAAGAACACCTGAAGACGTAGAGCGCAGTCTTATTGATTTTGGCCAAAACCTCAAATCAGCTGCCCAACATTCAACAATAACCCGACAATTAACTAGATACAATCGAATTTATTCTGCAGATATCGAACGGCTCTTGGCTGAAAAAGAAAAATTCGTAGAGAATGGCAAACACAGAGATCTCCTCAACTCAAAAGCAGACTTAAAGAATGCACGAACCGGCTAAGAGACATGCTGGAATCTCAAAGAGTAGCATCCCTGAAAAACTATTTTGGAGACCTAGACGCAACTCCTCAATCAGATTATTCGTTATGGCGTGATTGTAGAAACCTTAAAAGGCCAGTCTTACGTAAGCCTCCCTTGCGAACTTTAGCTGGAGGCTGGGCAAGGAGTGATACCGAAAAAGGAAATTTATTTGCTGCACATTTGAAAAAGGTTTTTACCCCAAATATATCGACTGATATAGTTGAGTTGCCAGTTCTCGAGGCTAGTGCTGCAGTACCGATAAGATTTGAATTTGGTGATCTTGAAAAGGCAATAAAGATTTGAACACCAAAAAAAAAAACCAGTAACAAGATGTTAATTGAGCTGCCCCGTGTAGCTCGCAGAATCGTTCTTTTTATTTTTAATGCCATTTTACGTTTTGAGTACTTTCCCACAGATTGGAAGGTGTCCTTGGTTACCATGATTCCTAAACCAGGAAAAGACCACACAAAAATTGAATCATACAGACCTATAAGCCTTTTGTCAAATATTTCAAAGCTGTTTGAGAGGATGTTAATAACTAAGCTTAACCCTATTCTAAGCGACAAAGGATGTATTCCAAACCATCAATTCGGCTTCCGGAAAAAACATAGTACGATCGAACAAACTCACAGGTTAGTTAATGTTGTAAAGAAGACTTTTGAAGAGAGAAAATACTGCTCTGCGCTTTTTATTGACGTTTCTCAAGCATTCGATAAGGTATGGCATGAAGGCCTAATATATAAGCTAAAACTGAATTTGCCCGTAAACCTATATAAGCTGCTAGATAGTTATTTAACCGAAGAAGGATATTTTTTGAGCTCACCCCAGCCAATCGAAGCCGGAATTCCCCAAGGTAGTATATTGGGGCCCTTTTTATACTTATGGTATACTTCAGACATGCCAACTAGTAACCGAGTTCACACATCGACATTTGCTGACGACACAGCATTTTTGAGCATTCACGAAAGACCCGAAGTAGCATCACGATATTTACAAGACCACATATTTAATTTAGAAAAATGGTTGAAGAAATGGAGAATAAAAGTGAATGAACAAAAATGTACTAAAAATGTACATAACTTTCACACTGCGTAGAAAATCTTGCCCCCCTATTCGGATAAATAACCAAACGATACCTTAGCTTTCAGACGTCAAATATCTCGGCATACATCTTGACCGGCGTCTTACATGGAAACGGCACATAGAAACAAAGTTAACACAAATGAAGTTGAAAGCAGTCCAACTAAACTGGCTAATTGGCAGAAATTCTACTCTAGCTTTAGATTGCAAACTTTTATTATACATTTCTAAAATTATACAATTCTAAAATCAATATGATGTTATGACATTCAATTATAGGGCACTGCCTCAGCTAGAAATGTAGAAAAAATTCAAAGGCGCCAAAATAAGATTCTACGTATTATTACATCTGCTCCCTGGTATACAAAAAATTCGAACATCCATAAAGATCTAAACGTGCCATCAGTTAAAGCAGAAATAGCGAAACTTGCCATAAGGTATTTAAAGAAGCTTGACACTCATCCGAATCCACTGGCCCGTAACATACTAACTGAACCTGGTTACATTCGACTAAGAAGGAGGGACACTGCTTCTCTCATCCGTACATCAGAGGGATAACCCACAAATTACAGTAACCGTGAAACATACATTTTTTTGTCCAGCACTGGTTGGACTTAACAAGTATATTTTTAGACTTAAGATATGAGTAATTATTGATAGTTCAATTATATTGAAGATACAATAAATAGAAATTGTTAAAAAAAAAAAATCTCACGATAGCGAACACCATTCACAGTAACTGCCTGACCGGCCTCATTTCGGTAAAAATAGGCCCGATTATGCCGCGAGCCCATAAACCGCACCAAACAGTCACTCACTGTGGGTGCATTGGATTATCATTCATCCAAATGCAACAATTCTGCTTATTGACGAATCCACTGAGGGAAAATGTGCCCCACCACTGAAGATGATATTCTTCGTTGCCATTTCTTGCCACCATTCTGACCATTGCTCCCTTGTGTGTATCTTTCCATGGTTCAAATTGAATTAGTCTGAAGTTGAGAAGTGTCAAATTAAATGCAGAAAAAAAACTTAACGTTTAGGTATGGTTCACATTCAACATCGGCCCTTAAAATTTAACCACCCGATATATTGTTGTGAATTTGGGCAATAAGCCAATAAGGCAATATTTAACTTTAACATGGTGAAGGGTGATATAAGATTCGGCATGGCCTAATATAGCATTCTTATTTGTTGTTTTTTTAAGTTTAAGTTTAAAAATTTTATTGTCTTTTTTGTTTTAACATTTTGTATTAAATAATGCTGCCGAAAAAGTGCTCGTATAATGAAATAAAACATTTCTTAAAAAAAAAATTGTAGGTGGCGAATACAATTTCTAATTCAATTAAAATTCTTTTTAGTTGGACAAAACTTTTGTGTTTGTTTTAAAACTTCATTATTGTTTCATGTCGTACAAGACATATAATTAAAAAAAATAAACTGAAATGTTAATGTTTAAGTTTTCTTCTAAAATATACCCACAAGAATAAATTAAAATAAATAAACAAGAAGTTACGTGAAGCTTTTTACTCATTTATACAAAATAACTAAAAAAATGTTTCAAAATTCTCTCTAGAGGAAATTAGCAAAGTTAGAAATTAACAGTATATTTTATTTTAATTATATACAGTATTAATATTACTGTCCTCTCAAATTAAAAACAATTGGGCGTGTTGTCCTTAAACGAGCTGAATCTTAATTAATCTAAACCATTACTAAGTTGAGATACAGAAAAGAAAAAATAACAAACACAAATTACGGCAGCAACAAGAAAATTATATTTTCAAGACACATCAGATGCGGCATACATAAGTTGCTGAGACAGCACTCAAGAAGCCTAATTGATAAAAAGTTTTTATCTTTAAATTTGTATTAAGAGGGTCGAAATAATTTCAAAAGGCACGTAGCAAAGCTATGCAGAAGATTGCTTTGTTAAAGCTTTTGTATTCAGAAATTTTACACAAAATATCTGGACTTGACTCAGAAAAAGGTTAGCGTGCGCACGGGTGGAACCTGGCGTATATATAAAGGGGTATAGAGAGTAGGGAAGGGTTGGGAATACGAAATAGAGAAAGTTTTTTTTTTTAAAGTTGTTTGATGGCAAGGAGTTATGCTCTAATAAGTAGCAAATTTTCGGGCAACTTGAACCGAGAAAATCTATTTGGGATTCCTTTTTTTTCTGTGATATACTTGAAATAGAGCTACACTGGTATAGAGGTACACTGGTATTTACTTTCAAACATAAAAAAAAATGATTTTTGTCCGCCTTCTTAAAATATGTGCCATAGTGCTGCCTTAACCGAGCGTATAGTCAATAGTTCGAAGTATACCTCCTCTTGGTGGTGGCAGGTAACATGCTCCTAGTTAGATTATGTCTTTGCTAGGTGGCTGGTTAAATTAACTCGATTGAACTCGGGATATCGGTAGACCTCCAGTTTTAATATAGATTTACCTGTGCATATAGAGTTTTATCCAGTACTGGGAATTTGAAAATTATAATTGTTGATAAATTCAAACACAATGACAATGATTATACAAAAGCATTCGACAAAAAAGCTTCGCGAAGGCTGTCTCTGAAGGAAACCCAGAAATGTGCTTGGATATAATTAAATTACCTTAAGATGGCTAACTGCATTGGTGACAAGTCATGAAAACCTCAAGCATCATCTGACCAATTTGAAAATCAAATAATATAAGACTTACCGATTGTAGACGATAATAGGTTTGACCACCACTTTGAACCATGGGCAGACTTAGAACATCTTAGCCTTAGTAAACTACTAGCAATTACAAGAGAGGACGAAGGTTGACAGTTACCATTTGACAGTCTGAAATCACTACGTAAAGACTAGTGTTAGAGTGAGACTTAAAGAAAGTAATGTAAGACTACAATACTTTCGTCTATCGGCTGTGTAAAATCAATTAGAACCGAAGAAGTTCGCAGCGGGATCCATAAGGCGAGTGGTCTATTTCGACATCCTACCTACATTAATAATAACACATTTTATTGCGATAAGTTACATTGTGTAATCAATTCTCAATAACTATTCTTCAACAAACTCTCTGATAAAATGACACCTGTATAAGATATGCTTAATAATAAACATTTTGATGTTGTTTCGGTATATCGGGCTGATTTTAAGCTTAATTTGCTTAAAAATAAACAAAAATGCTTTTAAAACATTTGGAAAATAATGAGCTAGTTCGCAACAACCTCTCTTATTCACAGCACGAATAGGCAATTTGTGGGGATTTAAAAGCAATATCTATGTTACTTTTTACAAGAATTTGATTGACTGACCAGTTAGAAAAACATTAGAGGCAGCTAAAAAGAATATATAGAGAGAAAGAGGCTCTTGTGGAGCCCAAAAAAAGTTTTACTTATGAGGCAATTTGCTTAGACGTTATCAAAATACCTTTGCAAGCAGTTTCCTGTTTATTTGTTTTTGATGAGAATAACTTATAATTTTCGGATAAAAGCTTGGTATTAGAGGACCTGAAAGAAGGCTACTCCCTATAGAAAGTATTTATTAATTATTTTCCATATAGAGAACCACAAAAGTGACACTCTTTAAATGTATCAGAAGGTACTCAGAGAATATCGTGGTTTTCGGATTGAATCTTAGTGGTATAGGACGTTTGGAGTATCCATCAACCATTCAAAGTAACTATTATTTATCCTATATCTAGAGAACTGCACTAGTGACTTCACCTAAATTTTATAAAGGAGACTGAAAATAACGTGCGTTTTAACTACATACAACGTTGAACTACATACAACGTTGCGCTCATGCGCTCAAGAAAGCATTACAATAATTTTTATTTATCGAAAAAATATTAAAACACTACAAAATAAAACAAAAGACTATATCGTCGTGGTGAATGCAATAGGCTGTATGTCAATAATTCATACTTTTGCTGGAAAGACAAAAAACTGAATATTTCTGAGAACCAAAACAAACATGCTGCACATTTGTCATATTGCAGTAGCGCGCAAAAGCTCTCTTCTGATTGCTTGAACGGCATGAGATAAATTGCTGTTGTAGGAGCCCCAATTTTGGTGACAACGCTACAATAAAAACAAATTAATTTTTTTTTGACATACAGCCTATTGCATTCACCACGACGATATATAATATTAACAGAAACTAAGTAAGTGTGCAATATTCAACCATGCCAAATCTTATATACCCTTCACCATAGTAATGCTAAATATTCCCTTACTCTATTATGTTACCAAATTTCACAATAATATACGAGCACATTCAAGATATAGACAATATTTTTGGTAAAAATATTAAGGAAGCTCTGTAAAAATGATATCGAAATTTTTTTTTTGTAAAATTTTTATCGAAAAATTTTTGCTAAAATTTCATCGAAAAATTTTTGCTAAAATTTTTTGTAAAATTTTATAGAAATTTTTCGTAAAAATTTTATAGAAATTTTTCGTAAAAATTTTATAGAAATTTTTCGTAAAAATTTTATAGAAATTTTTCGTAAAAATTTTATAGAAATTTTTCGTAAAAATTTTATTGAAAATTTTTAATAAAAATTTTATTGAAAATTTTTAATAAAAATTTTATTGAAAATTTTTAATAAAAATTTTATTGAAAATTTTTAATAAAAATTTTATTGAAAATTTTTAATAAAAATTTTAGTGAAAATTTTTAATAAAAATTTTATTGAAAATTTTTAATAAAAATTTTATTGAAAATTTTTAATAAAAATTTTATTGAAAATTTTTAATAAAAATTTTATTGAAAATTTTTAATAAAAATTTTATTGAAAGATTTTAATACAAATTTTATTGAAAATTTTTAATAAAAATTTTATTGAAAATTTTTAATAAAAATTTTATTGAAAATTTTTAATAAAAATTTTATTGAAAATTTTTAATAAAAATTTTATTGAAAATTTTTAATAAAAATTTTATTGAAAATTTGTAATAAAAATTTTATCGAAAATGGTTTGTAAAAATGTTATCGAATTTGTTTGTAAAAATTGAATTGAAAATTTTTTGTAAAAATGTTATAGAGAATTTTTAGTAAAAATTTTATCAGACTAAAATGTTCAGACTAAAGCAATGAGCCTATTGACTGTCGCTGGTTTCCAGTGAGCACCCTGTGAGTCTATCGGCTACCTCTATGTGTATTGCTTTCTGTAAAAGCCGTTAATACAAATCAAAGCAGAAAAACCCTACCAACCTAAAAACCAATAAAAATCGCTCCTCGCAGGGGCTTATTGATCACCCGACAAATGTATGCACGCTATGTGATTTAATTTTTATTTAACAAAAAATAGAAAAGGGAACTATTATAAAATATAGGTAAGCGTGGTTTTATATACTTAATTAAGTAAGAAAAAACTACTATTTTTATTTAATTAAAAAATTAATCAATTAAAAATTTATTTAAACTTGTATCTGAAACTAATTAAAACCTCTGATTGGTGCCCAAAATTTATTTTTTCTGTGTAGCGAAGTCAGAGGGTTTATCTGTAATGTAATATTTTATAATCCTTTAACATTGTTGGGTTTCCTTTTCATTCCATTCAAAATCAGCATTAAACAACATTTTTGCACAAAAGCAAAATTGTAACATGAAATTCTACAATTTGGCTTTAAGTAGAAATATTTTCGCACATGTTTCAAATGGCTTTTCTTTCTTCTTTTTCTCATCATCATTTACAGCAACAATATCGTATCGTTGTTGTTCTTTAACACACTCTTGTGGTTAAATGTGAGAATAAAATTGAAGAATAAAATACATTTAAAGGTTAAATTTATATCTAAAATGGAGTGGCATAATAAAAAAAAACTCTTTTTACGAGTAATATGCTGTTTCAAGTGTTGGAATGAAAAAAATGTTATTGATTCATCGTGAGTTTTTAAAAGTAATTTTTCAGTTTTATTTTTTATTGGCATGGCTCCGTTCCTTATTTGGCAGTATTTCAAATAACAATAGTTATAAAACATAAAAGATGATATGAAATATCCTGATAGTCATCTACAGCACTAAGCTCTTGATTATTTCAATTGTTCAGTGTAATTTTAACCTGTATTCAATATGATTAAAGTTTAACGTTGCACAGTGGCGCCTTTTGACTTTTTTCGTTGCAAAAATCATAACTTTTGAAATAATTAAGATATTGATATTGTAAAGACTTAAAAAGATATTGACAGAGGACACTTTAGGCTTTAAAATAATGTTTACAAAATACTGCTAGAGGTACAGGGTGCTCCAAAATGTGCGGTTAAAATAGAATAATTTTCCAGTTAAATGTTAACATTTTCTTTTTACACAATACACATTGTTCAAATCTGAAAGTTTAGACAAAAAAAAAAAAAAAAAAAAACACTCTAATATAACATGTTAAATCAATATTAAATTATTTTATTTCTATTACAGAAACACATTTTTAAATTATTTTTAATATTAATATATTTATACTATGGATATAACGTTATTTAGTATATATTTTATTTAGCTAGAATAATTGGTTTTCATTAGTTAGTTCTCTTTGATATAGTCAGTAACATTGGATGTGTTATCTAATAGACCTAACATATCGGACATGTTCTTCCAAATCTTTTCGAGATCTTACATGTCTTCGTGATGAAATTAGTGGGTCTGAAGAGGCCGCCAACATATTGAAAAGGTTCGCATTCTGTCCAGTCCTTGAAATTTTGCAAGTATTCGTGTATCTAAATTTTTTATAGTCTTTGTTTTTGCATTCCTGGGCTTCTTCTGACAACTCTCCAAACTGTAAGCATTGATATTCAATTAAACTTTTACCATGAGCCAAAATCTTATGAACCGTAGGAGTAAGTTTCTTCTCAGGGTACATTTGAGCTAAAAGTTTGGAAGTTGTTGATGCATAATCATCAAACTTTGGGCCATTTACCATTTCTCTAGAGTTTGTAATATTTAGGATAACTGCCAACCTTTTTATAATATTATTGGCGACACCAGTAATTCGGGCTGTTACCTCATCATTTTCAAAAAATGCTCTGGATATATTACCATCGCTAGTATTTCCATACCCCAGCTTTGGGCAGTCTGCTTTCAGCCCAAGCTTCTTAAGAAATTCATTTTGTATGATTTTTTCGAGCAAATAGTTTTTCATATCAAAATAGTTCCATTCATATCAAAACATTCACTTTCACGCGGAATTTTATACGCTAGTTTTCAAATAAACTCCATGCACCTAATTCTGGCATGTAATGGAGAAATTCCATATTTATAATTTTGCTCATCACTTGAGTCATAAAAATTTTGAAAGTCTTTCTGTGACTTTTTGTAAATTGCACAGCACACTTTAAAGTTGACGAGGTATCTGTTATTACATTTAAGACTTTGCCATCAATCATTGTAAGAAAAAATTCATAATCAATCGAAACACTTTTTCCATTCTTTATTTCAATAACAGAATGCTTTAGTTCCGAAATTTGCTTTTTTCACTGTAGATTTGATTATTTCTGAAGACTCCTTTGCATATTGAAAAAATATCGGCCGGCAAAAGTGATGTGATGATGGGCGAGAATTTTTCCAATGCTCAGCGATTTCACTTGTCAGTCGTAAAGGAGCTACTGAAGTCATAAACATATTTTTATCTGTAATAGTTGTGTCATTTGTCGATATTGTTTGTTTGTAAACAAATTGACCAGATGATCCATCACATGCCCACTTATTTATCAATGTAAGCCTATCTGGAAGTGATACCGCTTCCTCTTTAGGCAAACATTGAATAAGGCGTTTGGGTGTATGATCCATTAAGTCTTGCAGTTTTACCTCTACCGATACTTCAGTAAGCTTTACATTAGGTGGCACTGCTTCTTTTTGTATCCAGGAAGAATATTTACATTATGATTCTTTAAAGAGCTTCGTAAAATAGAATATTTTTCCTTTGACAATCCCAATTCCACAAACAACGCTAAGGCTTCTTCTATATTATACTTTGTGGGTAAAGCATTTGGTAGTGTAGGAATACTCCCTTTGAACTCCCTCTGCAGTTGAACTAGGTTTGCAATCACCACATCTTTTGTAATGTCGGACCTTGATTTATCTTTATCTTTTACAAACTTAAGACATAATGCTTCTGAAAGATGCGATTTAGATATATCTTTTGTGGCATTTTCAAGTTTACGTTTTCTTGTGTACTCAGAACACTCGTTTATAGTTTTTGCAGGTCTTTCTCTTTTGCTGTCATTCGCTGACATGCGGTTTTTCGATGTTTTCAAAAATTGTAACTCCATTTAGCCAGTCTGGGTTGTTTTTCATAAATGCAGTTTTCGTACGATGTGAGGCAAGCCATTTTTTAATTGTTAGGAAAACGAAGTGAATTTTGCTATGAACATCCATTTCGTGGTATCCTGGTAAATCGTGTAGTTTTTCCACAATAGCCAATTTAAATGCATTTTCATTATCTGAGTTTCTGAATAACTGTTACTGATCACTAGTTTTAGAAAGTAAAAACTGGCTGCATTATACAATTGCGGTTTAATTTATAAGCAAAAATTAAAAAAAAAGGTTTAAACTACCTAATTTGAGCAAAATAAAAAAATTAACTGGAATATATACTGCCGTTTATATTACCCCAGCACCAGACGCTAGGGTTCCTAGAACCTAAATCTGGAAGAAAAGGTCTGTGTGTTAAAACATACGGGTTCTCTTCGAGGCCCGACCAGTACCCAAAGGACTGGTACCACGGGAATCGGTAGCCCCACAGGGAGCCTATCCTCACTGTGCCCGGTTATTGGTGAGATCCCCTTCGGGGGTACACGTGGTGGTTGTGGTTTAAGATCGATTTATGTTGGTATTGTGCACGGTCGATCAAGTGAGCTGTTGCACTCTCAACAGACGGAGTTTGTATAGTCTCCAAACCCCTAAGCAAGAGGTTATAATGTGGATCTAGGCTTGCCTTGGATAAGGCCTGCCATATTATATAAATTGCTACTTATTGTGACTGTATCACAAACAAATTGCGATTGGTGGCAATCGTAAAGGGTTGTTATACTACACAATGGGGCCGCTAGTCTACTCTTAAGTTTCACTCGGTGGTAAGACCACCGTGAGAATAGGCCAACTAGGCAGGTACTCACGTTAATCTTGTTCCACAATTGCAGTTTATATTTTATTCAGTATAAAAAAGTTTTAAAACTACCTGCCCACTTTTATAACAGGTTTTTTTTAATTGAAATAAATAAAAAATTGCAATATTTATGTCTATCTGATTAGCAGAGCAAAAGATTGTTTTTTATTATTTAACGAGAAGCAATAAAAATATGCAACAAGTAACTTTATTTTACACTAAAATTGCTGCAGTGAAAAAAAAATTGGAATCCCTTTTTTATTTCTTTTCACATTTTGCACACATCTTTGTTACAACCTTTGAAAATGAGAAAACAATTTTTCTCGTTTTCGCTATGAGGTTGTAACAGTTTTCTTCTTATTTCACCTACAGTGGCAACTTGCGGCGGCCAAACTTTGTTAAATTATTTAAAGTATTATGTAGCAAATATGCTCAGAAAATATGGGCGAGACCATTTTTAGGTATGCTCTATTTTATTTGTAAAAATAACCTAAATATAGGGTGTCTAAAAAGCGGCTACTGCCGAAAAAGTAGGGCATCTGCTAAACATTTTACTCATTCTTTTAATAAAAAACAAACATACCTTAAAAAAATACCAAAAAGTAGTACAAAAAGTAGACACTTTACTTCTGAAGTGCATTTATTTTTTCAAGATCACCCTTTTTTTTTGCTTTCTAAAAAATTGTCGACTTTGAGCAGCTCCACAAACTATAACTTTTTTGCAATTAAGGAAAACGTTTTTGAATTGTGAGCAGTAAGTAGTTCTTTATACGATGTTTTCATTCATTTCACAAAATTTTGTCATGAAATTTTGTATTTTTGCCACGGGTTTTAAGAAAAGGCGCCACTGTGCGTTGGTAGGATATCGTTTGTTCTGCTAACTATGCTTAGGTTTCCTTTATATTGATTTTTAAATGATAGAAGGATTCAATTGCCTAGGATAATGGCGATGTTGTATACATCTTGATATGATAGCTTAGACTTGAAGGCAGAGAAAAAGCCGATGATGGCATGTTTTTAGCAATAATAGATAATAATTATGTACATTTTACCTTTGATGAAATTATGATGTTGTTTAAATGAAAAAAAAAACAAATTTTTAATATAATCGAAAGATTTAAAGAAAATACTTTGTTGTAGCGTTGAAAGTATATTAAGTACCCTGTAGCAGTGTGGCCAGGTTATCCACTAAACGATCTGTTGTATTATGTTAACCGATAAAAAATGTTTAAATGCAGTCTAATGGTTCAATTTTGTTTCTGCATTGAAATTTCGCTACTCATGCTATATGCGCTATATCGTTTCTATATCTATGGCTTAATGTTGGGCCGGTTGTAGATGTAAATAATTCGAAAGCCTTTAGCATAAGCCTCCAGCACAACCTTCCCCTTAAGTTTAGGTTACAGAACTTTCTTCATAATAATATTCTTACTTTTAAAGAAAACTCTCTATTTCTGTGTTGAGGCAAAAAAAATGTATTACTATCAGGTGGTTAAATTTTAAGGGCCGGTATTGAATGTGAACCAAACCTAAACGTCAAGCTTTTTTCTGCATTTAATTTAACATTTCTCATTTTCAGACTAACTCAATTTGAACCATGGAAAGATACACAATCGAGCAATGGCAACAGTGGATGATCAATTTTCGAAGAAAATCATCCTCAGTGATGAGGCACATTACAACCTCAGTGGATTCGTCAATAAGCAGAATTGCTGTATTTGAGCGAGTGATAATCCAAGAGTGATTGTCGAAAAACCAATGCACCTACAAATAGTAACTGTTTGTTGCGGTTTATGGGCTGACGGCATCATCGGACCGTATTTTTTCCAAAATGAGGCCGGTCAGGCAGTTACTTTGAATGGTGTTCGCTATCGTGAGATGATAATGAACTATGTTTGGGCCGAATCGGAAGATATGGATGTTTCAACAGAACGGAGCCACTTGCCACTCTAACTAACGAAACAATGGCTCTTTTGCGCCACAAATTCAAAGGCCGTATTATCTCACGTGGTGGCGATTGCAATTGGTCGCCAAGATCATGTGATTTGACACCGTTGGACTTCTTTCCTTGGGGTTATTTGAAAGAAAAAGGTGTAGCGACTTACAGCCAGCAACAATTCAATAGCAAAAGGATGAGATAATTCGGCACATTAACGGCATAGAACCTCAATTGTATGCCTCAGCGTCATCGAAAATTTGAAACATCGAATGGAGGTGTGCTGCCGAGGTAGCCGCTTCAATTTGGCCGATATTTTGTCCCATACATAATTGAACCATACCAGTATTATCAAAATAAAAAGAAATGACAATAATTTTCTAAGTAATTTAAGTTTTACTCAAAATCAACGTCGGTCCTTAAAAATTAAAAAATTTTTAATTTTGAAAATTTAATTATTATTAGTCGAACTGTTTATGTATTACATACAATGAAATTTATAATCAAGCTTAAGTTCGTTTTTATTATCACCTAATTTGTAATTTAATTAATTCTTTCTTAGAGAGAATAAAAACGAACTTAAGCTTGATTATAAATTTCATTGTATGTAATACGTAAAACAGTTCGACTAATAATAATTAAAATTTTCAAAATTAAAAATCGCAAAGCACCGCGCAATCTTGTTTACTCAACAAAGTTTGGTTTGATACTATATTAGTGTTAACTAAAAACGAATGTTGGGAGTAAAACAAATAAACAAAAAGTAACTTTCATTGCTAACTGATGGTTGGCTGAAGTAACAACAACATACATATAAGGTGGTGAATATTAAAAAAGTAAAAATATTCAACAAGAGGGAAGCTTAAGGTAGTGGTAGACTTCGTTCTCACCAACTGACGATTGATAATTGAATACAAGTTTTCTCGTATTCCTTTATCTGGGTTTGGTTGGTTAAATAGATGATGCTTACAACTAAAACACTACCCTAAGTAGATTAGATAAAAGTAGTGCTGATGACGGACGTGGTTGTCTAGAAAATGTGCATTCCACTCGTGCTGGTGTCTAAAAATTAAATTTTCCTAATTTTTCTTTAATATTATCACCTAATTTGTAATTTAATTAATTCTTTCTTAGAGAGAATAAAAACGAACTTAAGCTTGATTATAAATTTCATTGTATGTATTAAAAAATTTTAAGTGTTAAAAAAAGTCACACTAAGTGCTTTTTTAGTTGTTTCGACCAACCAGTAGTCTGCTGACTAACTAGTAGTCTGCTAAAGCTAAGCACGTCTGCATACAGTCAGTTTTAGTTGATGATTGTGTTACACGTACACTCATAAAAATGTGAGAAGAGAGTAATGAGAAATCAATGTAACATTGTTTATTTAATATTATGCTAATTCCTCATAATATTTTATAATAGAAATTCAATTTATTTATTGGGGGGAAAGAGCTAGTTCCTATACGTATTTCCCTGGTTGCTCAGGTCAGATCATTGGAAAACCTTTTTCCTGATTTTAGAGAAGCCAAGAGAAGAGTATATGTTAATAGAGTAGCGGCATTTAGTGCAAAAGTGTATTATCTTTCAAATTTAACAATAGGTAATTATTTAATATTATGCTCACATAACTCACATTTAAGAATTCAAATCCACTAAGCGCCTTATCTATGCCACATAAAGAAAATATCATTAAGATAATTCAATTTCTAAAACTAACTAACATATATAACCTGATTTAGATTAATTTTATCTATTACAACTAATGTAATATAATATTTAGAACTGAAGGCCATAGCAGGCTATTGCTCCAATCCAATTAACCTGTAATTTGTAATTATAAGTTAATTTTTACAATAAATAAATATTATGCTAATTACCCATAACGTTTTATAATAATACAAATAACAATATAGCCCATTCAGGCTGCCACAAAATTAAGTAATTTCGAGCTGAAATTACGAACGAAATCTAAAGTGTTCATACTGGGCTTTTTGACATTTGAGTTAATTTCGCAAACAGCTGATCACACTTAGTTGCATTTGTATAATTTAATTCTTTTGCAAAAACTTTCGCACAACACTTTCGCATTGATTTAAAATATACACGAATATTAAAAACAACAGTACAACAACATTAATGTACAATTATGTACATTTCCATTATTTCACTTGGCTTTTAAATTTTTTTCAAACAAAACGGACTTTCTAGGTTGTAGAAAGGTCATGGTTGCAAAAAAAGTAGCTTTTTCTACAAAACCAGCGTTGTCTATCGTAATTTCAAGCTAATTTCGACGAAATTAAGTAGAATGAGTTAATTTGGGCAATGGTAAAATGTATGCGAAATTACGTAGTTTCAACTTGATTTCGGCCGAAATCACAAAACGACTTAATTTCGTGACAGCCTGAACGGGCTAATAGGTATTTTGTTGTTGGATTTCACAAAAAAACTATGATATTATGCACTTGCACTTTGGCAAGACCATTTGTTTCGAACAATGAACTGCGCTAATAATATTCTGTTAATTATTATATTAACATAAAAACTTCTCATTGTGTTTTGTAGAATTTTATTACTTATAAAGTATTTTTGGCATCTATAAAATTAGGAAAAAGGTTTTCTATTCAGGTTACATACGTAAATTTGTTTCACTTTCACTTTCACCCTTTAGTTTTTATTTTTTATATTGGTGCTATAGCGAACATAGTTCTACACATTCTTTATAAAGTAACTAGCTATCCCCGGTGCGCTTCGCTACACCCATCCACAAAAAATACAATAATCACTTACGCGAAAAGTATGGCCAACCTTTAACTTGAAAACGGACGCTATTCACACATCGAAATTGTTTTAGTTTATATGCAAGTTACGACGCCTACTGTTTTCATCCAATCACTTTTTTGCTAGACTATACGTATTAACACGATAATAATTTTTTACTTTGTATGGGGGGTACCACGATCACTGTCCCAAGCCAGCCTATGTTTTTCTAGAGTATTCGCATGGATATGGGGGTTACTTTTACTTACTTTCAAGACCATACCTATTGTAGTGCTCTATGTAAACGATAATAATTTTTCACTTTGTATGTGCCAATACATTCTGTATATTCGTAGATTTTACGCATTTGCACGGGAGTTACTCGTGGAAAGTTTCAAAGCGCTATCTGTTGTAGTTAGCCAGGAACAGGCTATCAGTATGTATGAAAGGTACCACGCCCACTGCCCCAATTAATTTTATATTTTTGCATAGGAGTTACAAGTGCAAAACTTTAAGGCTCTATCTATTACAGTTTGCCAGGAACACGATAATAATTTTTCAGTTTGTGTGTGTAGCTTGACTATGTACGTTAATATGGGGGTTACTGGTGCGAAATTCCAAGAGGCTACCTATTGCAGTTCCCTAGATATAGGATAATATTTTTTCACTTTGTGTGGCAGGTACCACGCCCACTATTCTAATGCAGTCTATCTTCTTCTTAACTATGTATGTTAATATATAGATAATGGGTGGTAAATTTAAAGAGGCTACCTATTACTGTTACCAAGCTACACTATGATAAATATTTACTTTGTATGGGAGTAGCCACGCCTACGTCGATTTTCAAAAAAATAAGTACCCTATTTTACATATATATATATATATATATATATATATATATATATATATATATATATATTTGCTATATGTATCTCTGTGGGAACATCCTTTAATTTATAGTTTTATTTTTTTATATTTCTTTATTCAGGAATCATCGTTTTAATTACTGTGCGTAAATTTCAAGAATCTGCCACTTTCGGTTCAAGACATAAAAACATATTCGCAAATAACACGTTTCTTTCAGAACACCCTGTAAGTTTTAGTGTTTGTTGTTAAAGTGGCCGTAGTAGTACAAATTATGTGAAAATTTTACCCGTCTACCTTTTACGGTTCCAAAGATGGGGTCCCTGATAGACGTGCAGACTTTGTAGGGTTACGGAAAAAAATGAAGTCGTTTGGGTCATTTCAACCCTTTTCACAGTCAATAGTTATCAATCATCAGTAAGGATTTTCATATTTTATTCCACACAAAAACATACGTGTAAAATTCCAAACAAGCACATTGTTCTTAGCTAATATTTTGACAAATAAATTAAAAGTTGAATATTAAAAAATAAATATTTAACATTTTTCTTTTAAGCTTTACTGGCTTATTTTTTCTCCATTAAGTAGCAACACAAAATCCCTCAAAATATTTTAACAATAAATAACTTTGAACTTTAAAAGACATTTAACAAATAATTTTACAAATAATTTTAGTAGTGGGAATAAACATTCTTCAACATTTACATTATTGCTTTAGTTTTACAAAGTATTTATATGAAATGCAGCTTTAGGGATTTTCAACTTTTGAAACTTTCAAGATGTTGAGTAGAACAGTGTTGACTGTATTTACATTTATAGCCCATTATAGTTAGATAATCTCAAGATACTAAGTTTCATTTTTTCCTCTCCTACAAGAAGTTAAATTATAGTGTCTATTACCAAAAGGTCTTCCAGTAGGGACAGGTTTGACAGCTGTTGGTGGCGATTTTTCATAATAAAAAATTGGCCCAAATGTTTCATTCAAAGACTATCCAATTATTGGGCAATTTATTATTACGAAAAAAATTCTTCAATAAAGCCTGGTACTCTGTTCAGTTTTTCATGCGGAATGCTGTCAAATACATACATAAAAAATTTCTATGAAAAAGTCATGAAAAAATGTTGCAGAAGTAGTACTGCAACATTGAAAATGTGGAAAAACATTGAAATGTTTCTGGCAACATTTTTTCAAGCGGTGAAATAAAGCAAAGGGGCATTATTTCTTGCGGAATTTTTCAAGCAACAGCTGATCGCTTGGCTTTTGTTAACATTTCTAAAACAATGTGGTATACTTAAAAACAATAAAATCGTTAAATTCTTTCAAATC
>OX451218.1:87339145-87369650 GCA_949628195.1 Phasia obesa
GAAGAAATTCTTCAATAAGAGTGTAAAAGTAATGATTTATATCGAAAAAAACTATATATTTATTAAAAAAAAAAAAAATTGATCATTAATTAGAAGTAGCTGCTACATTTACCGCAGAAGTGTTAACATTAAAAATTTATTAGAATTAAGAATATAAAAATAAGACTTTTTGTATGTTAGTGGTAATAAAGGTAACAGCAACTTAGATTTTGTATGCGAAGCCTCTTGTTTGTCTGCAGCAAACATTCAGAGTATTTGGTGGGAATCGAACCCTAGCGCGCTACCAATCAGCCTATCAATGAAGATATTTAATGGACGCCACATTAAAAGTTGCATCAGCGGGAGGGAGACTTCAAAAATATTCTTGTTATAATAATCTTCATCGTAACCCAATTTAGGTTTGTACGAAAAATTTGACCCGCACACTTTTTTAGTAGCTATAGAACTATAATAGGCAGATCTTTGAAATTTTGCACAAGTAACCCCCTTGTTAATATAAATAGTTAAGCGAAACACAGGCTGGATTGTAATGGTGGCCGTGGTACCTCCCATACAAAAGAACAATTATTATCTACCTGGAGATCTGCAACAGGTACAGTCTTGAAACTTTGCAGAAGTAACCCTCATACTAATTTGCGTTGTCTAACAAAACGCAGACTGGATTGGGGAAGTAGACGTGGCACTAGTTAGAGTCTTGAAACTTTGCACAAGTAGCCCTCCGACTAATGTGTCTAGCAAAATACACACTGGATTGCGACAGTGGATGTGGTAACTTCCATACTAAGTGAAAAAGAACTAAAATCGGTAGAGTCTCATACAAATGTGCATAGTCTAGCAAAATATAGAATCGATTGGTAGAGTGGGCGTGGTACCTCACATACAAAGTAAAAAATTAATATTGTCTACCTGGAGGTCTGCATTAGGTACAGTTTAGGAACTTTGCAGAAGTAACCCTCTATACGTTCTAGCAAAAAACAGATTGGATGGGAACAGTGGGCGTCGAACCTTGCATATAAACTAAAACATTTTGACGTGAGAATAGCTTGCCTCGGAAACAGGTTAGCAATACTTTTCTTTCAAATATTTACTGTATTTTTGTGGATGGGTGTAGCGAAGCGCATTTTTGGATCGCTACATATTTCTTTAGGATTCCTTGCATTTATCACATTTATTTAACCCACCAAACTCAGATAATAAAATACGAGAAAGTTGTATTCAACTATTTATCTTTAGTTGATGATAGCGAAGTCTACCACCAACTAATGCTTCCCTATAGTGTGTTGTGTTTTTCTTTAATATTTATCACCTTAGTTCATCATCACCATTGTTTTTCAAAGGGTTTTTTTTCAGGCAGCCGTCAAACCTGCTGTTAGATATCACACAGTGTAATTTTTAAGTCATGGCAAAATAACCATATACGGACACCACTACGTCATAAAAGACTAAAAAAAAGACCCCTGTCTCCCAGTTTTGCCCAAAGTCCTCCAGATTTTTTATTATGGGCCCTCAAAGATGTGGGGCCCCAATGTCATTTTTGCAAGAAATGATCATTTACTCAAGCTCATATTTTGCAAACCGTTTGAAATTTTGATATACTCTCTGAGGCAACGTTGTAGCTCTTGTCATAAAGAACAAAAATTGTGAACATATAAAATCAAAAAAACTTCATCTTCAAGGTCAAAATCGCTAAAAACTTTAAAAAATTCAATTTTTTTTACCTTTTTTCCCCTGTTCAGGTCCATAGGTAACAAACCGTTGAAAATTCAAGGAAACAATCAACTACAAAAATGAACCTAAGATATCAGTAAACAACATTCTAAAACATATGAACTTCCTAGCAATGATTCTTAATACCGTTTAGGTAGCGCTTAGGTAGCCGCAAAAGTGAAAAATTTCCCGAAAATTTTTAAATTCATTTCCACTGAACTCGTGCTACGATGGACATTCTAAGCAAATGATTTTAACGTGAACTGTCCAACCAGACCATGTGATTTTACCTCTTTAATTTTTTCTATAGTCGCAGGTCTATCTGAAACACAGCCACAATAAACAGCCGCTCTTAAATCTAACATAACCTATGCACCAGACTTATGGAACATTAGACATTTCGAACTTTGTGCGCTACGAGATGCAGCAGACATTTGTACGATGTAATGCTCTGTACGGCTGCTTTAAAAATGACCCTATGAAAAATCCCCCCCCCCCAAAAAAAAAAAATTACCAAAATTACCAAATGAATAATCACCTTAAAAAATGAAAAAATTCCCAAAAATGATTAATCCAAATTTGGCCCAAAAATTGTGAAAAAAATACCCAAATATAAATGAATTCTCGCTCGTATTTATTTATAACGAGTGATTTTTTAAGAGCTTGAGAACTTTTTTTAAAAAAAAAAACGCATAAAATTTGCAAAATCTCATCGGTTCTTTATTTGAAACGTTAGATTGGTCCATGACATTTACTTTTTGAAGATAATTTCATTTAAATGTTGACCGCGGCTGCGTCTTAGGTGGTCCATTCGGAAAGTCCAATTTTGGGCAACTTTTTCGAGCATTTCGGCCGGAATAGCCCGAATTTCTTCGGAAATGTTGTCTTCCAAAGCTGGAATAGTTGCTGGCTTATTTCTGTAGACTTTAGACTTGACGTAGCCCCACAAAAAATAGTCTAAAGGCGTCAAATCGCATGATCTTGGTGGCCAACTTACCGGTCCATTTCTTGAGATGAATTGTTCTCCGAAGTTTTCCCTCAAAATGGCCATAGAATCGCGAGCTGTGTGGCATGTAGCGCCATCTTGTTGAAACCACATGTCAACCAAGTTCAGTTGTTCCATTTTTGGCAACAAAAAGTTTGTTAGCATCGAACGATAGCGATCGCCATTCACCGTAACGTTGCGTCCAACAGCATCTTTAAAAAAATATGGTCCAATGATTCCACCAGCGTACAAACCACACCAAACAGTGCATTTTTCGGGATGCATGGGCAGTTCTTGAACGGCTTCTGGTTGCTCTTCACTCCAAATGCGGCAATTTTGCTTATTTACGTAGCCATTCAACCAGAAATGAGCCTCATCGCTGAACAAAATTTGTCGATAAAACACATTTCGAACCGAACACTGATTTTGGTAATAAAATTCAATGATTTGCAAGCGTTGCTCGTTAGTAAGTCTATTCATGATGAAATGTCAAAGCATACTGAGCATCTTTCTCTTTGGCACCATGTCTGAAATCTCACGTGATCTGTCAAATACTAATGCATGAAAATCCTAACCTCAAAAAAATCACCCATTATATAGTTTTCATATTATTAGTGATCATTTTATATTAAAAATATATAGTTTTAGGACATAAGCCCTTATTTTTAAACTCTTATTGGAAAATCGGTGATCTTTCATTATAAACATTGGGGAATTTTTTTTTATAATAAAAAATATAAACGACGAAAAATCATTTTTGGGTAACTTTTTAAATGAAATATTTCCTAATTTTGTATAAAGAGTCTTTGGTATCGATATGCCTTTAAACGAATAAGAAATTTCGATGACTTCTCACACACACTTTGTTTTATTTAAATTTAAAACTAAGTAAGTGCTTAATGAAAGACCCTTTACTGCCTCCCACCCTCCAATTTTAAGTGCAAAACTTTGAAAAGAAATTTCCAAGTCATCTCTGGCACAAAAATTCTTAAGAGAAGTTAAAGTGTAACTTTGTAGGTTTATATTTAGTAAAATAAATTAAAATTGCATTAAAAATATTATACGTAGTATTATAAGATCACAAATTTTTTAAGTTTTTCCTGTGGTTTTTACAGTTTTGTTTTCAATTATGAAATATGGTTAAATGTTAAGGGCCGATGTTGATTTTGAATAAAGCACAAATTATTTACAAAATTATTTTCATTTCTTTTTATTTTAATAATATTAGTATGGTTCAATTATGCATGGAATAAAATATCGGCCAAATAGCCGCCGCGACCTCGGCAGCACACATCCATGCGATGCTCTATATTTTCGATGACGCTGAAGCATAATTGAGGTCCTATGCCGTTATTGTACGGAATTATCCCCTCCATTAGCACTTAAATTGTTGCTGGCTTATTGACGTACACCTTTTCTTTCAAATAACCCTAAAAAAAGTCCAACGGTATCAAATCACATGTTGTTGGCGCCCAATTGACAATGCCACAACGTGAGATAACACGGCCTTCGAATTTGTTGCGCAAAAGAGCCATTGTTTCTTTAGTTAGAGTGGCAAGTGGCTCCGTTCTGTTGAAACCACATATCGTCCACATCCATATCTTTCAATTCGGGCCATACAAGAATCGTTATCATCTCACTATAGCGAACACCATTCACAGTAACTGCCTAACTGGCCTCATTTTGGAAAAATACGGCCCGATGTTGCCGTCAGCCCAGAAACCGCACCAAACAGTCACTGTTTGTGGGTGCATTGGTGTTTTTGACAATCACTCTTGGATTATCATTCGCCCATATGTGGCAATTCTGCTTATTGAAGAATCCACTGAGGTGAAAATGTGTCTCACCACTGAAGATGATTTTCTTCGAAAATTAATCATCCAACCCTGAATAATTTAAACGCATTGCTCGGTTGTGTATCTTTACATCGTTAAATTGCGTTATTCTGAAATTGAGAAATGTTAAACTAAATGCAGAAAAAAACTTTACGTTTAGGTGTGGTTCACATTCAACATTGGCCCTTAACATTTAACCATCTCATATATTTCATATCTGCGTTCGCATTACATAAAAATCATGCAGTTTAGGAAAATTTTGTGAGGAGGTACCTCAGTATCCTGATTCATAATATTTTATTTCCGAGAGAAAGTGGAAAAAAGCAGTGAAAGTACGCAATTTTATCGCATACTTTATGACACCTTTAATTTTTGAAAGCGGGATATATTTTTACCACGGTTGCACAACAGATGGCGCTGTTTTAAAATAATCACAATTAAATAAAAATTTACTTTGTGGAATGACATTGTTATTAATATATTTTAAAAACCTTGTTAATAATATTGTAAAGACAACTTATTAAAAAATTACTATTGTTATATTTAAGCTGAAGAGGATTAAATCCTAAACTCTTTATGAAAGAATGACATATTAACTAATGTACGCAATAAATAAAAAAGAAAAATAAAAACCTTTTACAATAATTTTTAGAATTTTAGGATTTTATATTAATTTTTGGATTTTTTTCTAGGGATCTTTATATAAAGTAAATGCATATACGTCTTCAAATTTTTTGGCACAGCTAGTCTTTAATAAAATAAAATTTTGTTGGAAATTTATACTTCATTTCTGCGCTTTTTATTTTTTAAATTTTTAAATTCTAAACTTTCTTTTATAGTCAATTTCATGAAACACGTCAACATAGTTAATGAAATTTTAAATCTTCCACGTAATAGATCAAGAAGACGTGCAAGGAAGAGAGAATAAAAGGTAAAACTGTTATTGCAAACTTTTCAATTTCCTTTCCTTACCTAATTATGCGGTTTAACATGAAAAAGTCATAAAAACGCAAGAAATATAAAACATTTCTGAAGCAACTGCAAAATGAATATTTTGTTTTTGTTCCCACTACTCAGTTTCTGTCAGGAGAGCAGCTTGTTTAAAAAAACTCTATCATTTTTTTATAACTACTTGTCGTGTTAAATTTTTTATTTTGATGTTTAACATCTAGAAAAAAAAATTTTTTTATATGCTGACAAACGCAATATTTAAATAACTCTGGCTTCACATCAGAGATACATCTAAAATCTTGCCATTGTGCACGTCTGTATAAAGACGTAGTTAAAACTATATTATGAAAAAAAAAAATGCAGTAATCTTTTTTATGAAAAATATCATAATCTTGTTTTTTGTGTACCTTAATAATCATTAAAGTTCACCTAAAATTCGATATACCACCAAATCATAGGAAGTTTACAAAAAATCAAATTTTTAACAAAATATTGTTCAAGAAAATGAAACTTTATCAAAAACATTTAAATTTCATTAAACACCAATTACCCAAGAATTCATTCAAAACTTCACAAAAAACAATCAAAAGGAAAAAATTTAAAAAGTTAAAAAATTAAAAAATTATCCATAATAGAAGTTTACACTATCACGTAAACTATCGGACTGGAGTAAATAAACTGTATTTCTTAGGGTTTTTAGGACGACAAATTCAAATCTTTAATTTAGTTGATTCTAGTCTTTGGGATGTACTTTTGTATTTAAAACTAGCTATCTCCGGTGCGCTTCACTGAACTCATCGACAAAAATACAGTAAACGCGTGGAAGAAAAATATGGCCCAGCTTTAACTCGTAAACGCACGCTATTCTCCCCACAAAACTGTTGCAGCTTTTATACAAGCTACGATACCCACTGTTCCCTTCCAATCTATTTTTTGCTATACTATTCATATTCACACGACAATAAGTTTATACTTTGTATGGGAACTACCACTCCCACTAGTCTTAGTAGGAGGGTTACTTGTGCAAAGTTTTAACACCTAACCTATTACACAAGGCAACAAAATTGAAAATTGTATGTGGACTTTAAGCCACTATACAATTTTGATGTATTGTGGTTCCAGTAGTACAAATATGTTCCAAATTTGAAATGCTATGGAGAGTTTTTTTTTTAATTTTTAAGTAAAATTTAAAATTTTTTTAGACATTTCTCCACATAATTAATGATAACTCAAAAAGCGTTTGTCCCATATTATTAAAGTGAAAGAAAGAAAAATTTAAATTTACATAACATCAATCTCTCAATCGGCCCAGTAGTTTCGGAGTTATAATAGAAAATTAAACAAAAAATATATTTTTTGCTTGAAAATACCAAGTTTTTTTGTTTAAAAAAAATCTTGAAAAATCGAGAACGGTAAAAATTGTTAAAATTACTTCTTTATCGCAAAACCACATATAAGAGGAACAAAACGAACATAAAAATCAATTGAGAAAAACACATAAAAATGTTCTGGCTTTCTTGCTCATTGTGAATAAATTTGAAAATAAACAATCGATTTTTATTTTGTTCGACACCTCATTTTGTTCCTATTACATGTGGCTTTGCGGTAAAGCAATAATTTTGAAAAAAATTTGCCGTTTTTGATTTTTCAAGATTTTTTTAAACAAAAAAACTTGGTATTTTTAAGCAAAAAAGATATTTTTTGTTAAAATTTTTTATTATAACTCCGAAACTACTGGGCCGATTGAAACGCAGTATATTAACGGATTAAAGGTTATATAAATTTAAATTTTTCTTTCCTTCACTTTAATAATATGGGACAAACCCTTTTTGAGTTATCATTAATTGTGTGGAGAAATGTCTAAAAAAATTTTACATTTTACTTAAAAAACTTAAAAAAAAAACTTCTCCATAGCATTTCAAATTTGGACCATATTTGTACTACTGGAACCACAATACATCAAAATTATATAGCGATTTAAATCAGGGATCGCAAATAATGATTATCCATCACATTTTAAAAGAAAAAAATCATTATGTTAGGGATATGCTACATGTACAAGGAGTACACCATTGCAATCGTCTTTAAGGGGACTGTCCGTTTCGCCAATGATTTTTATTTTTTAAGTTTTATTGAAAAAAATCAAAAATAAAAATTATTTTTCGAGTTTTATTTTTTTCTCAGACATCAATGATTACTTGTTGAGTTTTATTTTTCGCTTGGAAAATAAAAATTATTCTCCGAGTTTTATTTTTCGCTTGGAAAATAAAAATTATTCTCCGAGTTTTATTTTCTGCTCAGATAATAAAAATTATTGTCTGAGTTTTATTCTTTGCTCGCCATTTAATGACTGATGTTTAAGTTTTATTTTCTGATTGAAGAATAAAAATTACTCTCTGAGTTTTATATTTCACTTAGAAAAAAAGGATTATTTTTCAAGTTTTATATTTCGCTTAGAAAATAAAAATTATTTCTTGAGTTTTAAAGTTTACTTAAAAATAAAAATTAATGCTTTTGTTAATTTGGACATATGTAAGTATATAAATAGTACTTTTTGAAACTTTTTAACTAAAAAACATAGAAATTAGTTTAGTTGGCATTCTTTTGATATAGTAAAAGTGTCAAACTAGTGTTTGGTACTTTTTCTTCATTTTAATATTTGGGGGATAAAACGTGTACTTTGGTACTTTTTTGGAACTTTTTTCCTGAAACACATAGAAATAATATTAGTATCGTTATTTGAGATATGGTTTCAGTGAGATATGTGTTTCAGTAAAAAAGTTCCCAAAAGTACTATTTATATACTTACATATGTCCAAATTAACAAAAGAAAGAAATAATTTTTATTTTTAAGTAAAAAATAAAACTCAAGAAATAATTTTTATTTTCTAAGCGAACTATAAAACTTGGAAAATAATCCTTATTTTCTAAGTGAAATATAAAACTCAGAAAATAATTTTTATTCTTCAATCAGAAAATAAAACTTAAACATCAATCATTAAATGGCGAGCAAAGAATAAAACTCAGATAATAATTTTTATTCTCTGAGCAGAAAATAATCTCGGAGAATAATTTTTAATAATTTTTATTCTTTGAGTAGAAAATAAAAATCCAGAAATAATCATTAAAACACAATTTTTAAAATAAAACTCATAATCATTACAATCTCTGATTTAAATACGTATTTTTTGCTGTTGACCTGTGTTATAGTTCCCTAGGTACACGGTAATAATTTTTCTCTTTAGTTTGTTAGACTATACGCATTAGTATGAGGGTTACTTGTGCAAAATTTCAAGACAAAGATAATAAGTTTTTACTTTGTATGGAAGGTACCACGCCCACTATTCCAATCCAGTCTATGTTTCGCTAAACTATGTGCATTAATAAAAGGGTTACTGGTGCAAAATTTCAACGATCTAACTATTATGGTTCTCTAGCTACTTAAAAAGGCGTAAAAGTGGGCGTGGCCAGTTTCCGTAAAAAATCTAAGTTGAATTTTGATGTAGATTAAAAAAAAATATCCAAATTGGTGTAGCCGTTCTTAAGTAATGCGATTACCAATGAACGACATTTCATTTTGTTTATATAGATGGATAAAGCAATTTGGAGTACCAGTAGGGACGTCCGAACTTTGACATTTAATAGCGGTCATATTTTTGACGGTACAGCCAAATCATCATGGATGAATAAAGCTTTGTTGCGTTCCACACTGATCATGCTACATTCGATATTATCAATGACCCATTTGACCCTATTCGAATTTTTCTTAACTCGCCATAAAACACAGCGGCGCTCAAAGCTAACATAACCTAAGCAATCCATCAAATTCAAAAATCTCAAAAGTAAAAAAAAATCAATTTTAGATTAAGGAAACAGAAATTTTAGCTTAAAAGATTGATTAAACCAAACACCCAAATAGAAAGTGAATCAAGAAGAATTTAACTTTCCAAAAACAAGGTATCTACACAAATTTTCTCTTTGACTGCGATGGAGAAAGCCTTCATTAAATTCGATAATTTTATTTTTGGTCCAATCCTCCTAAATAATTACGAGTATGCAATTTAGTAGGCATCTGGATGTTTAAGAAATAGTTCGTAATTTAAACAAAAAATATTGTGTCGATTGTCCGTCCACCCTGTTTTTTAGGGTTCCATACCCAAAGGTAAAAACGTAACCCTCTTCTTTTCGCTACAATGTCTGTCCGTCCGTCCGTGTGTCACCGACTTTTATCTCTGGCACCATAATAGTTAGACTCTTGAAATTTTCACAGATGACGTATAACTGTTGCCGTTTTAGCCACAAATACTATAACTTATAGGGTATGCCAATAGAGACGTGTTATTCACGTACATATATGTGTTTATTTCTTGAACCGTAGGAAGCATTCATTTCAAATTTACAAACAGTAATTAAAACTTAGTTCGCTATATAAAGAAGTAAAAAAAAAATAAATCTAAAAATTAAAGGGTGTTCCGATAGTGACGTGATTTGCATTGATATGACCAAAGTTTTCAACCATAATAGATAGACTCTTGAAATTTTATACAGAAGCTGTATAACCGTGGCCGCTATAGCAACAAACACTAAAACTTATAGGGTGTCCTGAAAGTGGCGTGTTATTTGCATTTATGTCTCTATCTCTTGAGCTGTAGAAGGCAACCACTTAAAATTTGCAGACAATAATAAAAACTATGTTCGCTTTATAAACAAGTAAACATAATTAAACCTAAAAATTAAAGGGTTTACCGATAGTGTCGTGATTTACATGAATGTGGGCCATAATCGATAGACTCTTAAAATTTTCAAAGATAGTATATTACTACGGTCTCAATAACACATAGCAAAAATTAGAGGGTTTTCCGACAGTGACGTAATTTGATATGATATGGCGTAATTTTTGAACTATAATAGGTAGACTCTTGAAAGAAGGTGTATTAATATGGCATAATTACAACAAATGTTTATAACAAATAGTTAAATAATTAAAGGGTATTCCGACAGTGTCGTGATTTACACGTATATCTATAGCCTTTTTTTTTTGAAACGTAATATGTAGACTCTTGAAATTTAGTAGAAGTGCTGTCATCGCCGCTATAACAATTAAATGGTATCCCGCAATAGCACGCTTTGCAATTATATTGCCTTATTTTTTGAACTGCAATAGGTAGGCTTCTGATATTTTCATAGAAAGTCTGATACTTGAAATTTACACAGATTATATTTTGCAATTTCTACTGTAATAAGAAGAAACGAAAATAAAAGGGAGTTCCCTAGATGTCGTGAAAATTGGAGAAACTTAACCTTCTCTTCTACACGTTATAGGCAGACGCTTGGTATATACACAGGTAGTACTATGCTCTAGTATAAAAAATTAAAGGGTGTGTGGAACAAGATTAACGTGAGTACCTGCCTAGTTGGCCTAATCTCACGGTGGTTTTACCACCAAGTGAAACTTAGGCGTAGACTAGCGCCCTTATTGTGTAGTATAACAACACTTTACGATTGCCACCAATCGCTTTTTGTGTGTGATACAGTCACAATGAGTAGCAATTTATATAATATGGCAAGCCTTATCCAAGGCAAGCCTAGAGCCACATTATAACCTCTTGCTTAGGGGTTTGGAGACTATCCAAACTCCGTCTGTTGAGAGTGCAACAGCACACTTGATCGACCGTGCACCATACCTACATAAATCGATCTTAAACCACAACCACCACGTGTAACCCCGAAGGGGACCTCACCAATAACCGGTCACAGAGAGGATAGGCTCTCTGTGGGGCCACCGATTCCCGTGGTACCAGTCCTTTGGGCACTGGTCGGGCCTCGAAGAGGACCCGCAATGTTTATCGCAGACCTTTTCTTCCAGATTTTGGCTCTAGGAACCCTAGCGTCTGGTGCCCCTATTTTCCCCGAGTGAACCGCGTCAAAGCATTTGTCATATTCCTGCAGTGACAATTGGAACCCCCGGGGGTTATTAAGATGTAAAAATATAACAACTTGTATTTTTACAGTTGTACTGAACATAGTACGGAACCCTACGCACATGAGGCTGACTCGCTGATTTATGACTATTTTTTTTTTTCTTAAGCATTTTAATGAAATAAAACGTGAGTACAGAATTCTTCGTTAGATAAATGTTAAAACCGTAAATAAATTCTTTAGAAAATGAATTGATAAAATATTTTCTTTCAAATCCATTTAAGTGGCCGCACGAACGCTTGCTTTCGTTCTCCAATAAAAGAAAAAATGTTTATATTTTTTACGAAATTTAAATTCAAAAGATCCAGTTATTTACCTGATTGTTTTTTTATTTATTACTTTTTATGATTATTCATTTTACTTTTTTGTTATTATATGGATTTGTAGTAGCTTTTTCTGTATTAGTAACGTCTAGTAAAGGTATTTATGGTTTCTAAAGGTATTAGTTGTGGTTTCCTTCTTTATTCTGTTCATTCGTAACATAGTTTTATTAGTACAACTTTATTAAAAAGTTGGAATTTGATTGAATTTAAAATCCGCACTGAGATTTTTATGTATTTGTTGAAAAAAAAGAAAGTTAATTTGTTTAACTTTCTTCTTTACCACAGAATTTTTATACCGTAGCAATGAAAATATCTGCAACTCAATTATGTTTACATTATCTCTGTATGTGTGTAACCTTGAAAAGATTTAAACTAAAATAGAAACGTCATGAAAAATGCAAAAATACTCAAATAGAATTTTCTATTTAATCATCGAACATCTATGAACATTTTGTATTATAAAACTAAGACTATCGCCCAACCATACAAAAACAATATCTACAGAACATATTTTTGAAAACTTTTATGCCTGAAGTGCATTCTAAGGGCAAAGAAAAGTTAGAGTCAAATGTTACAAGTTTAGTAGGTACGGTAATTACCTAAGAACAATTGAAAAAGTCTATATATCGGGTTTTCTTAGCTTGAGAACTATCGATATCCATATCGATATTGATATGGTTCGCCAGCTGAATTGTGTTGGCCTTTTTGTGCTCAGTAAGATTTTGCAAGTCATTGTGAAACGTTTAGTGCCATAATAACTCTTTCAAATTGAGAAAATTTAATTTGAAAAAAAAAAAATAACAAAACTCTTCTCGAAATTAATGGAGCACTTCGTCCATTTTACGGTTTTACATAATCGGCCTAGTGAACAAGTAATCCGTGTAGCTCTTAATCGTTTTTGCTCCTTTACCTTTCTCGATTAAAACCCATCAACAAAACAAAGAAATGTGCTAAACGAAGAGAATATTGCTGATGAGGCGCAAAGTATTGAAGAACACACCGAAATTTCGATACATCGCACAATGTAACGAAAAGCACAAAAAGCAAAAAAATTAATATCAAATAATTTGTTTGTATTTTGGTAATAAACAGTCAAACTAAGAAATATACAAAATATTTTTTTTTAAATCCATCTAACTTTGACACAGGGTGCTTTAAAAGTGACGCAAATCGAAAAATGAAGGTTTCAATTACAAAAATTCGTATTTTCAAGTGAAATTCTACAAGCTGCCATTGTAATAATTTTAAATGTAACCTTACATTACACAAATTTGGTGTATTTTAAAAGAATTTATATAATTTTATAAGAGAGCAAAAGTCAATTTTAGTTTGTTTCGATTACTATTTTCGATATTCCGTTGACTTAAAACAAGTGGCTTTCTCAAAAAGGATTTTGCTTGGTTCTAAAATTGTTAAAAGTAAATAAAAAATCAGTCAAGTGCGAGTTAGTTTCACACACGTAGGGTTCCGTACTATGTTTAGTACGCCTTTACAATTTCAAGTTGTTAATTTTTTCATGTCTTATGGGGCATCCTTTATTTTTAAAATCGAAGTCATATTCGCGAAAATTGCATCGCAATTGGAACACCCTTTTAATTTTATTAATTGTTGTTATAGCGGCCATGGTATTACACTTTCTTTCACTGATCATCCTTTAGTAATTAGTAATTGTTACAGCGGCCCAAGTACGACATCTACTGTAAACAATTCAAGAGTCTACCTATTACGGATAAAAAAAGGCTATTTAAGTTAAAATCATCTGTCTCTGTTGCAACACCCTTTAATTTTGTTATTTGTTTAACGGCCATGGAAATTCTTTTTCTATGAATATATAAAGAGTTTACCTATTACGATCAAAAAAATAAGTCACTATACGGGAAAAACATGTCATTGTCGGAAAATTTTTGGTAATTGATATATCGGTCGTGGCAGCATATCCCCTGTACAAAATTTTAAGAGTCTACCTATTACCGTTCAAGAAATAAGGCGTTATACATGAGAATCACATTACTGTCGGAACACCCTTTAATTTTTGTTATTTGTTAAAGTTTCCATAGTGATAAAACTCCTGTAAAAACTTCAAGAGTCTACTTATTATCGTTCAAAACTTAGGCCATATACACGCAAAGCACGTCACTATCGGAACACCCTTTAATTTTAAGGTTTAATTTTATGTACTTGTTTAGAAAGCGAACATATTGTTAATTACTGTCTACAAATTTTAAGTAGTTGCCTCCTATAGCTCAAGAAATAAAGACATAAAGGCAACACCTCACTTTCGGAACACCCGATAAGTTTTAATATTCATTGCTATGGTGGCCACAGTTATACACCTCCTGTGAAAATTTCAGGAGTCTACCTATTATGGTCACAACTTAGAGCTTATACATGGAAATCACACCACTATCGGAACACCCGTTAATTTTTAGGTTTGTTTTTTTTATACTTATTTATATAGCGAACTTATTTTTTTAATTACTGTTTTTAAATCTTGAGTCTATGCCTCCTACAGTTCAAGAAATAAACACATATTCGTGAATAACACCTCTCTATCGGAACAGCGGCAACAGCTATACATCATCTGTGAAAATTTTAAGAGTCTACCTATTATGGTTCCAGAGATAAAAGGCACTGACAGACGGACAGACATTGTAGCGAAAACAATAGGGTTTCGTTTTTACCCTTTGGGTACGGAACCCTAACAAAGGCTGGCGAAGGCAGGCCTGTTTGCAAACAGTTAGAACATAAAGTCTGTTAATATAATAATACTTCCGCTTTTTTAAAAATTGTAGTTTTAGTAATTGAATATTGCCCTTTAATTTAATAGAAAATCATATGGTTCTAATTGCAGAGAAATGAGTTTCAGATTTGGTGTTGTTGGCTTAGGCCACACGAATTATACAACAAGTATAATTTCCATTCTTAGTTTCTGATGAAGATTAAATTCCCTTTAGTGCCAGAAACATGGGGTGAAGTTTTCAATTTTTGGATTGCTAGCAAACAGAGCAATACGTCACATAATAATATGATTGCCTTTTTGGAAGAAAAAGAGGTGAAGAGCTTTCTAGTTTTCGGCATAATCAGGAAGGGCAAGGGGTAGTTTACTTGACATCCCAATTTGTGAACTCTCTACAGGTCATACCGTTTGACATATCAAAATGAAATTCAGTGTGCGCTTTTGGTGTATGGTGATGATTAGCTGAATACTTCTTGAGCATATTCGGGAGGGAGTAAGGGGTAGTTTACCCACACCGAAAATGAATATTTTTTTTTTGATTCGAATATAGTTTGAATTTTTATTCTTTATGGATTATATCCATAAATATACTTGTTTTTATGAGGTCTGATAAAGTTGAGTGTAGGTCACTCAAGATTTTTTAAATAGGGTTCAGCTTAGTTATTAAAAGCTTGTCAAATACGTCTGATATGTTGATTGACTGGCTTAGGATTCACTACGATGCAAAAAACCTTCTAATTTGGGGAAGAAAAAGAATTATATATTAGCTCAAAGAAAAATCAAAGAAAAATATATCAACTCTTAGTTCAATCCTTCAAAAAAGAGAATTTATTGTGCAAAAACCTTCAGGCAGTAAGCTAAAGCGCGAAAAACTACCTGAATATCCAGAGCTTGAAAAGTCTTTAGTTTTATGGTTTACACAGTGCCGGCAGTGTACCATTCCGAATAGTGGCCCAATAGGAAACCCCGCTAAATCGAAAACCCCTATAATTCGTATTAAATGGCCGGTCCCTTGCGATTACGAATTATCGGGATTTGACTATATATATATATATATATATATATATATATATATATATATATATATATATATATATATATATATATATATATATATATATATATATATATATATACTACGAATTATCGGGATTTGACTATATATATATATATATATATATATATATATAGTATGTTCTTCTGTCCGTCCGTGTTAGGGTAGTAATGTCATTTGCCAAGGCTCCAGACGAGATACAGCGGATTTAAGCCCACCAATCTGCCAGGCATAGTTTTTAGATTGTAATTCAGTAACATCGGATCCTTTCTTTGGATGCTGCGGGCAAAAAACACGCCCACCTATATTTTTCAGGTTTTTTCATTATTTCGGCTTTTGTTTTTTTTTTAAATAAATATTAGAATGTGACAGGTAGATCGCAAGGGGTACATACAGATCTCGGTAAGGTGCCCACTGGTAACCAGGAGGATACATGAGGAAATTTTTGAAAGGATTTTTTTGCTTTGACCATTCTAACGCAATAAATATTACAGGAATGTAATTAAAAATAATAAATCTTACTTTTAGGTAGGTAGATACGACAGGTGCTGATGACGGACGTAGCTGTCTAGAAAGTACATTCCACTCTGCTGGTATCTAATTATTCTTTATCTCTTTATAATTAAAAAGTTAAACCCAAAAATTTAATTTATTCAATTAAAAATAGTTTTATAAAAATACAATTTATATAATTTAAAAAAAATTTTCAAAAAAGTTTTTACAAATAAATTAAAAAAAATATTAAATTTTTAAAAAATTTTTCAAAATAATTTCAAAAAATTTTTAAGAAAAATTTACAAACAATTTTTAAAGGAAACATATGAGGGTAACACATATTTAAGCACTATGGTGAAGGGTATATAAGATTCGGCATTGCCCTATATTGCACTCTTACTTGTTTATAAAGCAAAGGGTCGGTCTAAATAAGTCTACAAACTTCTAGATGCTTTGTGTTTTTGCAAAAAGAATCTATCAGCAATGTTGTCTAATGTATCGCTTGATAATCAATGCATTTCACCTTTGTCATCCAAACCAAATTCATTTTTAAATGAAAAATATATCAAACTACCATTTTCTACCAACAATGATACCGCATACCCACATACCACAAAACCAGCAAAGTCATTGCCAGGCTGTTCAATACGTTAAAATAACTAAACATGTAGATTTTGTTTAAACAGTGATTGGAAATGTTCAGATAAATCATACATTTCATCAGTAATATGAGTACTGTTCCACATTTATGTAAATGTTTTTGTTCCATTAACATTTAATTTTTTTTAAATGACATCAATGTCTGTGTAACAATAAAAAAAATTAAGCACAAATGTTAATTTTATTTGAAATGGATTTATGCTGCAAATTAAAAGCAGATGACTAAAAAAATATTTTTATGAATAAATCAATATTCAATCGCCAGTATGTGTCCTGTTCATTTTTTCTGCAATTTAAATCAACAGAAAATTTTCATTCATTTTAAAAACAGTATGAACGAGTGTATACTGGCTTCACTATTAGAATTTTATTCAACTTTCATTCCCACATTGATGGTTATTGTGTTGAAAAAAAAAAAAAAAACAATTATGTAAAAATAACTTGGATAAAAATTGGAAATATTAGGGCTATAATGTGCTTTTAACTTGAGAAAATATATTTGGGCTATGATAGCCAATTTGAATTGAATTCTATAAGTGGACTTTTAAAGGACATTTGCAAAAAAGATTAAATGAATTTGAAATCCTAAAACTGTTGTCAACCTGAGGCGTTAAAGATTTATTATTGCCTGGTTATTGTAGTAACAACTCTGTTTATCAACTTATTTTTGCAACTGTTTGCTATTTATTATTTTAACCCCTGGGCTCCATGTTGCAATGAAAATTCTGGGTTTTAGAATTTCTTTAAATAAAGGATAATTAGTATTCATAGCATATGGCAGTTACCTTGGTTCAAATAGATACAGCCTACATCTATTATTAAAATGAAATCTAAGAAAGAATTTTTTAAATAAATTAATAATGCCTTCATTTATCTATTACGCTGAAAACTAATGGAAAACTATTCGATAAACCAATGTGTTTAAAACAGCTCGCCCTTAACAACACCGCATTTTCATGAAAAAAAGCCGCAATGTCTGCTTGAGCATTGTCAAGCGGCACAGCTTTGGGCTGAACATCGGTCATAAGAGTATAAGAGTTCTAATTAGTAAGAAGGTTAGAGAAGATATAATGCCTATGGAATGCATGAGTAGAAGAAAAGAAGTCGAAAGACTGCATCATTGCAGAAGGCGTTATACACAATGAGTGGATGGAAATGCTCTTAATGAGTGTGTATTAGAAATGCTGATGTCGATATCAGCGGCATCGAACGACATACGATATCGATTGAAATTTCAATTAATATCGAGTGTCGTAATTAGCCCCCAGCATTTATACTGATGGTTCTCTTATGGGCGGTAGAGCAGAAGCAGGTGTATACTCAGGTGATTTGAAACTATCCTGTAGTGTGCGTTTGGGAAAATACATCTTCGTTTACCAGGCAGAATAGCTTGGGCTACTGTATGCATCGGACCACCAGCTAGAATGTCGGGTGCATGGAAATAAGGTTTACATTGCACTCTACAACTTCTCGGTCCTAAAACGCATGAGGCAGAGTAACGTGTACTCCAAAGTAGTTTTAAAACGCAGCAGATCTGCCTCAATTAATGAGGTAAAGTTGATGCGGGTTAAAGGATATATAGGCACAGCTGGGAATGAAGCAGCAGACTAACTAGCAAAAGGTGAATCTGCTGTGGACCAGAATACAGAGTTGCACTTATGATAATGCGTGCACTCAATGGTGAACTCATTAAATCTGAAAAGGTGAAGGGAGGCACTAGTTGTAGACAGGTGCGAATGGTGCTCAAAGTGCCCATTGGGGCTCAGTTAGGGGTCTAATCGAGAAAAGGACAAAAATCTGTGACGAACTATATTTTTCATAAAAAATCTTTTTTTATATGAAAATCTTATTTTTGCTGTATCTTCTTAAAACAGCGTCTAATCGAGAAAAGGACGACCTATCTTTTTCATATATAATAGAAATATCCTAAGCTGGATAACTATATTGGTGACAGGTCATGGAAACTCCCAGTATCATCTAGCCAAAATAAAAATCGAAGAAGTTGATACTAGCCGACCGTGCCCGGAAGAGGCTGAGACGGCAGCGCACATTACGTGATAATCTGCAGCACTGGCTAGCATTAGAATTTTGACCACTGGTAGATGTTTGTTAAATGTGTATGCCATGATAGACTTGAGCCTTGAACAATTTCTAGCAATTATTAGAGACTCCGTTATGAGAAAGAAGGCCGTAAGTTACCAGTCGATAGGCTTAAATCACTAAAGTCAAGAATAAAGGCTGAATGAAACTAAGGTTGCCATAATTAAAAATTGGTTGCCAAAAATCATTAAGTGCTGAAGGGGATTGGAAAGAGAATCATTAAGGAAGCAGTCTGCTTCGATATAATATATAATAATAATAATAATAATAATAATAATAATAATAATAATAATAATAATAATAATAATAATAATAATAATAATAATAATAATAATAATAATAATAATAATAATATAATTGGACTTATAAAACTGTCAAAAAAACTTTTTTGGCGTTAGCATTTAATACCCAAAATTCTAAAATATAAGTTGACAATTTTTTTACCAAACTGGACTTATATCACTTTCAAATATAACAGTTAAAGTAAAGAAATAAAGATAAAATTAAATAAAAAATTAAATAAAGTGCTAGTTGTAATTTAGAATGCTGTGTAAACAATCTAGGTTTCAAAAATGATTGACAAGATAAGTAAATTTAAACGTAAACCTATGACCAACTCATAAAAACGAAAGTCTGTACTCTTCCACAAATTTAAATTAAAAAAAAAACCCAAACAAAATTGTTTACTGATTTCTTTTTAAATATTTATTTCATACAGTACCATACTAATGTTTTTATAAAAAAAACCTTATTGAACTTACAAAAACAAAGTATAATGAATCTGACATTATTCTTGCCATTGGAAAAAAATTATCAATTTTCCATTTATTATTTGCAAAAAAAAAAAAAATTAAATGTGCATGTTTGTGGTTTTCTGTTTGAATATTTTTTTATACTTTAGCCACTATTTTTATTTTGCTATTGTCTACCAGCAAGAAATCATTTAATGTCTGTATTTAATATAAATGGAAAGATATAAAAATTATTTGAAAGAAATAAAAAAAAAAATAATTGTTGCATTTCCTCTTTCCTCCTCTTTAATGGGTGCTCATGCTGTTGAAGATACAATTCTTTCCAATCATATTTTTTCAGTTTTAATAATGGCTTTGTATTGACAAAAAGGCATTGTTAAAATATTGATTATAATTCATTTACTTTTTTAATTGTTTTTACAATATTCTTTATGATTTCAAAAGGAAACTGTTAAAGAATATTAACCAATTTATCGCACGGTACGGGTGATAGACAAAAAGTGCAGCCATTATTTTTTTATTGTTAACAATCAATATGTTTTTATTTATCTTTATTCATTTGTTCTGTTTGTGACGAATAATAAATAAAAAAATAAATGAAATAAAATAAATGAAATAAATGAATAAATTCACAACCTATTGTAGTTTGTGAATTATAACCAGTAAAAGTACGTTAAACACATTTTTGTAGTTTGTGTTAATGTACTTTTAAAAAGTCTAACTTATCAAAATCTATACATATAATAAAATAGTAATCAATTCCGTTTGTCTGTCAGCTTTTCGTTTGTGTTCGTATCACGTAAAAACTACTGGATGGATTTTAACAAAATTTTGTGAGGATGTACCTAAGTATCCTGGTCCTAGTATAGGATACCTTTTTTCCGCAAAAATATCTTACTTCCAAGAGAAAGTGGAGAAAAAGCAGTGAAAGTACGCAGTTAACCTAACCGGATATGCATACATCATTTTTTATAAAGTAAAAAATACATAAACGGATTTGCAGCTTAGTTTAAGGCGGAACTTAATACAATGTAAGAGCCTTTGGTGTTGATTGCCTTCAAAGATTAATCAAACAAAATATTGCAAGGACGCTGACGAAGTAGCGGGCAGAGCTAGTAATATATAAATTAGAACTACAGTAATATAAGAAGATGAAAATATTTTAATAATATTTAAATGTCATCATATTCGTATATTCCATTATTATTATAATTATAAGGGGTCGCTTTTCGACCAACTTGCGTCCTCAATGACTATAGGCAACCGATATGTAATTTACAGCGACCTTACTTTCATTGAGGTTCGTGCTACCTACAACTTTTTCTCTTGACTTTAATGATTTCAGACTGTCGACTGGTAACTGTCGGACTTCTTTCTCATCACAGAGTCCTCATTTTCATAGATCCTCCATGATATCCACATTTAACAAGCTTAAGCATGAGATTCTCAATTTAATGCTAGTGCTAGTCAGTGCTGGACATTTACACACAATGTACGGTACCGTTTCAGCCTCTTCCAGGCACAGCCGGCAAGCATCATCTTTGATTTTTATCTTGGCTAGATATTTTTTAAAGTTTCCTTGAGCTCTCACTAACGCAGCTTAAGGTACTTTTGTTATATCTAATAACTTCACTGGCCTTTCTGTTAAGGGCTCTGCTCATTAAGCGAGGTACATTTGTTAAGTTTTAAAACATATTCTAGCACATGTTTGGAGTACACGTTTCCCAGCCTTATTCGTTTTGTAATAGATTCATTGTCAAGTGCCATGACAACCTTTCCTTCATGTTCCCAACTCTCCAGCCTTAGGCTACAGGCCAGGTTCTGCTCAGCTGAGTATATGGCTGCGCCTAGTTCACAGTCATAACATGCCTATTATGGCTGAGCTTATGTGAGGTTCCGTGATGGTACGTGGGATTAATATACCCTCAAGTCCCTTTTTCTATGCGCGACTACTGTTTTTCTTTAAAAGTTACAACATAAATAGTATTTCTTAAAAATAGGGTTATTATATGCCTAATGGCATCTTTAGTTGACAATTTTTTACGGTTGACAATTTTTTACGGCTTAACGGAGTTTTTTTTTACTATACCATTTTAATTTTAGGTATTAAAGACTTCACACTCTCCTTATTGCAGTAGGTAAAATATACAAACTTAATCTTACTTAGAATAATTAATATGTATGCAGAAATTTGTAGCAATATACAAAAAATTATTCTAATTAATAAGTCGACGTTAATCTCTTTAGAATATTTGAATTTTTTGTGATAAATTGCAAATTTAAGGTTTTTGTTACTTCCTAAAAGATGCATAAAGCATTGTGGCTATAAGTTTTGGGTCTCAAATCGGATGAAAAGGTAATCTCGATTACGAAAGGCAGTATGCCCAATATCACATTTTACAGACATTTACATGTTCTAAGTTGGTTCGGGATTAGAATACTATGGTGGCTAATTAAAATTTATAGGTCTTGATTTTGTTGGAGTGAACCTGCACCTTAAACGCTGACCCTTAAATGCTGGTTCTTTCATAAGAAAAAATTATACATACGGCGCGCCGCGTCGTGGAAATGGATAAATAATTAGACTCCAGTGAAAATATGATAACTTCAAACGAATCCTTTCTGAAATCTTCAATTTAAGATAATTTGTCTGGTAACTTGGCGGAGATTTATAATAACCAAAACTTTAAAAGTCTCAGATATCATCCTAACTTTTATGACTGGAAAGTTATGAAACCCGCCTTTAATAAATCAATAAGTTTAATGAAAAATTGTATATTAAAAATTTGTCTATATTATGGCGAATACTTAACGTAAATATTAATCAATAATAATAGTCATACGTTAAGGTGTTTTCAAGAAATACACAATCGTGTATCTCGGTTAAGATACAAATTATTTCTATTGATGATTAGCGTGAATCGTGTTTAATTCCTTTGAAATTTATTGATATAATATTAAAAATAATATTTTTAGAGAATATTAAAAATAATATTTTTATAAATTTTTGATTTCAAATATCTCATTAAATTTTATTTATTTAAAAATCTTACAACTTATTTATTTAATTTTTGTAATAAGATAAGCCGTCATACGGCCAAAAATAATTACAATATCATCATATACATATATCTTTAGCTTAAATGCAAAAGAGCGTAACTAAAAAAATATAATTTCAGAGTAGAAGCAAGGAACTTTATAAAATAAAACTATACAAATTTTTAATGAAGTTTTTTTTCTGAATTCACTTTAAACATGCTGCCAAATTTATTTGTAAACCAGAGTATGTTCTTTTAATTAATTGAGGAGTTATGTTAGATACTCCTTTTTGACTTTTGTTTTTCTGAAACACACAAAGACGTATTTACAACAAACAAGTAATAGTGCTATATTCGGCCCATAGTAATGTTAAATATTCCCTTACTTTCTTATGTTTTCCAATTTCACAATAATATACATTCGGTTTTTACTTTTATGATTTTCACCTTTATTGTTACAAATAAATTATATGAATTTAATTTTATTTGAAATATTTTTCAATGAATTAATTAATTAGTTTTTCAATGTATGCAGTATAAAGATATATATTTTTTTACTTTATCGAACATTTTTTGTAGAAATTTAACGATCTCTTTCGTAAAAACTTTATCACAATTATTTGTAAAAATTTTATCGAAATTTCTTTGTAAAAATTTAACGAAAATTTTTTGTCAAAATTTGTTCGAAAATTTTTATCGATTTTTTTTTGTTAAAATTTTATCGAAAACTTATTGTAAAAATTGTATCGAAAATAAATTGTAAACATTTTATCGAAATTTTTTTGTAAAAATTTTACCGAAATATTTTTGTAAAAATTTTATTGAATTTTTTTTTTGTAAAAACCTTATCGAAATTTTTTTGTAAAAAATTTATCGAAATATTTTTGTAAAAAATTTATCGAAATATTTTTGTAAAAAATTATAGAAATTTTTTTGTAAAAAATTTATCGATTTTTTTTGTAAATATTTTATCGAAAAATTTTTGTTAAAATTTTATTTTATCTTTTACCCTTCTTTCTTTGCATGCATTATGTGTATGTGATTAGATTTATTTATACGTTTGAAATCTTGTTTAAAATAAAATAAAAATGTTATAGAAGTATGTATTGCAGTATATACATCTTTCTTCATTTGTATTCACAAACGAATGATAAGGAAAATACATTTTGAATTCCTTTTTTATTTGCCATAAAAATGTTTTCTGTATTTTATAAAAAAAAAAATTTATGTGGTCTTTATGGTAAAATGATTTTGAAATCTTGCACATAACTACTTCAGGTATTTTGTTTTTTTATAAATATGTTTGAGTGGAGTATGTGTTAGAATTTTAATTACATAACACTTACGTTTTCAATAGATACTTAAAATTGTTGCATTTTTTTTAGTTTTGTGAGACAAAACTCAATTTTAAGAATGTAAATCTATGGGCTTTCATTATTGCATGTGTGGATGTGTGTGTCTATGTGTGTATTATAAATTTTAATCTTAAGTGGAAAATGAAGAACATTTATTATAAAGATAATATTCTTTAAAAAAAAATATTTTATAACAGATATTTTGAGAATTAAATAAAAAACTCCATCTAAATCAGTTATTTTTCAACGTAAAAATACAAACTCAAATGAAAGTTTAAAAAAAGATTTTTATTTTGCCGTAATAAAATAAAACTTCTTTTAGGAGTTTTATTATTTTCATCAGAAAATAAAACTCATTTTATGTAAATTAATAATCAACACAATCATCTTGCATTTTAATTGATTAAATCGTCATTAAAATAATGCAGGTTTTTAATTTTCTATTGTTTGATTCACGATCTTCAGCGGATGTTTTCCTATTTTCGCCGAATTTTTACAATACATCTTATGATGTGATAATGAGGTTGGAAAAAGGTATTCTTGGACATCTCTTGGAGGCAAAGAATACATTATCCATTTACATAAATTGGCAAAAAAAATCAAGAGTTTTTCCTTGCAACCTAGGGAATCGTGGAAAGAGTCTTATATACTCTTAACTTGGTATTGAGTGCCCTCCATTAAAATCTGTCCACAAAAGAAAAATTGTAAATAATCAAAAAATTTTATTTTATGAGGGAAGAATAGAACTCTCTTTTTAAAAGTTTCATTTGAACTTTTATTTTTCCGTTGAAAAATAACTCTTAACTATGGAGTTGAGAACGATTTGATAAGAACACCATAGATTTTGAATAATCTCGAAAATACAAATCTATTGATATAAGACAGTATAGATCTCCGTTGAGTTAAATTTTTTTGATTATTGTTATTTACGGTCTACGGATCGTTGTAATGAAATACAGCCTTTGAATTTATATACATATATTTCACTACAGGTAAAAGGGTTTGTCAATTTCTACAATATTTCTTTGCAACGCTACAAAATATATGTAGATGTAGCAGCCTAATTTTTACCCACTGTGCTCGACATTCGCACAGGATGCAGGTTACCATGTCAGCGTAATCCAGGCAAAATTATGTTGGTCAGATGGTACTTGTGACTAAAGCATTTGACCAGTTTAATGAGGATAGCTCTATTATGTTAAAGAATCTTTATTTTAACTTAAGGGAAATATCATAGCGGAGCAATAACGTTATGGGTCCCTTTTCCGTCCCTTTCACTCCCCAATAACTACTAGTAATTTAAGACCTCGTTACATCCATTTGTTCATATGTATAATGTACGTTTCAGTTTTATTTTATCAAAATACGAGTTTAACAATTTTAGACAAAATGAGCACCAAACCGGTGATGTTGACCAGCTTTTTTTTTTATCATTGATCAAGTTGACAAAAAGTTAAGGAATTTAAATGAATTTATTAAAAAGATAATATTTACACTAGAGGAGGAAACGATTTACACATTATCTCGGGACAGATTGACTAGCACCAAAAATCTGTGAGAGGCGCATAAATTCTTATTCTAAAACACTATTAGTGAAAACTAGGTCGATAATAGAAGGCAGCACTTTATTGAATATTTCCGATTTTAAATTAGAGATTCATATTTGTAAACATATTGTTGCATTTTAAACAAATTCTGTTTAGACAAATTGTGTTTAATTTGTTCTCGCTTATTTAATTTTCAAAATTGTTTATTAAATAAAAATGCTCAAAATATGTGTGTTTAATTACATTTATTAGAACAATTTTTATAAATTATTTAAGTAAGATTCATTGCATCAACTAAACGGAGAAAATTATTATCTATCTATAAATATAATAAAATAGTAAATCATTTTCGTCTGTCTAATTGCTTTTCGTTTGGATGGGTTTTAACAAAATTTTGTAAGGAGGTACCTTAGCAGCCTGAGTCCAATATAGGATACCTTTTTTCTGCAAAAATATCTCATTTCCAAGGAAAGTGAAGAAAAGCAGTCAAGGTACGCAATTTCCGGTTTGAATGTACTGACATTTTCGGTTTAAAATTGGGATATTTTAAACACGGTTGCGCACCTTTTATTTTTGAAAGTGGAATATTTTAAACAACAGATGGCGCAAATTGAATAAAATTTGTATTTTTACTTTGTGGAATTACATTGTTTTTAAAATATTTTAAACACCTTTTACAGAGCTTTACATCAATTTTTAAAATTTTGGAATTTTTTTTTTAAATTTTAGAATTTTGTCCAGGGATGTGTACCTTTATATAAAGTAAATACATGAACCATAACTGAAGTACTATAAAAGTAAGAGTCTTAAAATTGGTGAAGAATACTTTCAAAGCCAATTCGAGCAAAATATTGTTCGGACGCCAACGACGTGGAGGGCACAGCTAGTTTATTATAAAATATTTGAAATACTAGAAATTTACTTTTAATCACTGAAGTAAAATACGTAAAAATTGCACTCATAAAATATAATGGATTTGCAAAAGTATTATTTTTGTCGTTCTCCGCTCATTTCGATTATCTTCCAATTAATAAAAAATATGATGTGCACAAACATTTCGTTTTAAAAATATTAACCGGCGAGGCCTTGTATTTATATGGCAAAAATCATTCTAAATGCTATAAATATATGTGACCTTATTTATAAATATAAAAATAAATTTTTAAATAAATAAATTAATTATTTAGGCTTAAGTTCTTAATTATAAAGAGATAAAGAAAAATTAGATACCAGCAAAGCAGAATGCATTTTCTAGACAGCTACGTCCGTCATCAGTACTCTTCGTATCAATCTAACCGGTAGTTTCAATTGTTATTAATTTTTTATTTAAACAAACTTATCAAAGAAATAGAATCTGAGAAATATTAATTTTACATTATATTTCATAGAAGGTAGAGCTTTTTGAAATTGTTTTACACTTGTAAACTCTATTTACTTTTCATATAAAATTTCTAAATATATAAATCTAAAAAATAAATTATTTATAAATACTATAAATCGCGGAAACCTTTCAGTAGTTAATTTTTTTTTTTGTTATAAAATGACACATTTTTTGTTCATGCAAACTTTTAACTCACAATAGAGCGTTATTATTTTTAACGGATCAATTCAAAGTTTACCTCAAAACTGAACTCTGAGAAGCTCTCTTTCAATTTAGAAGGCTTGTAAATACTCTTCATCATGCGATAGAAAATTTTGCGCTGATTTATGTGAATATATTTTTTTTTTTAATTTCTTCAGTTTCTGACATAATGACTAAGAGGTGACCCAGGTCCACACCTACAGTGCCGTACCTTAAGGCTGAAAACGTAAACCTTAATATCGCTACAATGTCCGTCTGTCCGTCTGTTACAGGTTTAATAATATTGTGGATCTGAGTCAGTTTTTGGACATTACCTCAATAAATGAAGGAAATTAAAAAAAAAGTAATTATTGTAGTTTTTGACCTTTTTATATTTTTGAAATTTGAAAATGTTATAATATTTTTTATTTTATCAATATTTCGCATGAAAAAAGAATATTTGCAGACCTTTTAACATAAAGTGTAAGAACAAATTATTATTTGACCATAAAAAGGAAAAAAGTGGACCATTGCGTACATTTTTTTTGCCGGCAAATAATTTTATTTGCCAAGAATCAGCTGTATGCCTATTTATAGTATTTTGTGATCGGACTGTAGAAAAAAAAAATTGTTTTGATTTCACTCAAATGTTGGCCTATATGTCCATACCCTAAGATTTTAGTAAACCTTTCTCTTTCATTATTCATAGTATAATGCAAATAAATTTAGTTTATTTTGTAGATGGATTGATGTGTGTAAAAAATGGTGCTTTTAAATATAAAATTTTTTTAATATAAAATTCAAAATTATTTAATTTATTACAGCAACATTATTTCGTTTAAAACTTTATTGTCTGGTATTGCAGCTGTATGATCCTGTTCTTCAATTCATATTCTAACATTCTATATTATACTAACTAAATATGAAAATTTTATCCTCTTATTGACAAGTATTATATTGTTACATATTTGCCTTTACTTTAATACATCTTTAGGCAAAACACAAAAATATACAAATTAAAACTTTATTTTACTTCTTTCATTTTCAGTTCACTTCCTTTAATAAAATCTAATTTTAATGTTTTAATTAAACTCTGTGAAATTTTTTAGCCAATGCAAACTTTAGTAATTTAGTAACTCAATTTAAAATAAAACAGACTTTTTATATGCAAGATTAAATTTTTTAGATGTTTTCTACATATGGAAACATACGAAAGCAAGACTTTTGATGTTTGCAAATACAAACTATTTACTACAAAATATGATATTAGTTCTGAGAGATAGTTTCATAACGGGTCAGTTCCTGATTTTTGGTTATTCAGTTAAATTTACATTTTAAAGGCCGATGTTAAATGTGAACTACACATAAACGTCAAGTTTTTTTCTGCATTTAATTTGGTGATAAATCTTGCACCCCTATTAGGATAAATAACCAAACGATACCTCAGCTTTCTCGGCATACATCTTGACCGGCGCCTTACATGGAAACGCCACATAGAAACAAAGTTAACACAAATGAAGTTGAAAGCAGTCCAACTAAACTGGCTTATCGGCAGAAATTCTACTCTAGCTTTAGATTCCAAACTTTTATTATACAAGTCAATTCTAAAATCAATATGGTGTTATGACATTCAATTATAGGGTACTGCCTCAGCTAGAAACATAGAAAAAATTCAAAGGCGCCAAAATAAGATTCTTCGTATAATTACATCTGCTTCTTGGTATATAAAAAACTCGAACATTCATAAAGATCTAAACGTGCCATCAGTTAAAGTAGTAATAGCGAAACTTGCCATAAGGTATTTAAAGAAGCTTGAAACTCATACGAATCTACTGGCCCGTAACATACTAAATGAACCTGGTTACATTAGACTAAGAAGGAGGAACACTGCTTCTCTCATCCGTACATCAGCGGGATAACCCGCAAATTACAGTAACCTTGAAACATACATTTTTTTTTGTCCAGCATTGGTTGGACTTAACAAGTATATTTTTAGACTTAGGATATGAGTAATTATTGATAGTTCAATTATATTGAAGATACAATAAATAAAAAATTGCAAAAAAAAAATTTAATTTGACATTCATTTTAAACCATCTAAAGATATACAATCGAGCAATGGTCGGCATGGTAGCAAGAAATGGCAACGTTGGATGATAAATTTTCGAAGAAAATCATCTTCAGTGATGAGGCATATTTTCACCACAGTGGATTCGTCAATAAGTAGAATTTCCGGATTTTGGCGTGACTGTCTGGTGCAGTTTATGGGCTGGCGGCATCATCATACTTTTCTCAAAATGAGACCAATCAGGCAGTTACTGTGAATGGTGTTCGCTATCGTGAGATGATAACGAACTTTTTATGGCCCGAATTGAAAATATGGATGGTTTCAACAGGACGGTGCCACTTGCCACATAGCTAACGAAGCAATGACTCTTTTGCGCGACAAATTCAATGGCCGCTGCAATAACCGCAGATACGTCCCTGGAATCTGCATTACATATTTTCTACAATAAATATTCGTATACCAATCTGTCAGAAATAGTTTCCAGAATTTTTCTATTGCAAGTCAGTAAAATCGGTTTATAAATGGCGAGTACCTCCACAATGTTGTATCCTTGTTGTAGTTTTTTTTAATATTGTTATTGTATTAAGTTAATTGCATTAGTTCTACGAGTAAATAAATTCTGTTGTCGGCTGGCTTTTTTGTTTAGTACGCTTGGTAAGCGCTTTCCATGTGAGAACATCATTATCAAGACGAAGTCATGGATGGTACTCAGTACTTTCTGGACAGATATGTACTTATAGCATTGGTATTCAACTAAAACCTCAATTAAAAACTCGCAAAAACTAGTTAGGTAACTGTAAATCGATTTCTTAAGTAAAAAATGTGAATACGACATGACAAATTCTAATAAAATCCATATTTATTTTACAAATTATAAGAATTAATAAATAATTTATATAAAGGACTCTTTAAAATACCAATTTAAAATTTTGCCAATTGAATGTCAGTTTTTAGGTCCAATAACCACGTAACTAATTTCCTAATTACCGTTTTATGCATTTCAGCTTATGTTACCAGTATTAAAAATTTTAAAGCAAATTGAGATTTGAAATTTAAATACATAATTTGTTTTGTAATAATCTGCAGCCCTTTCACAAGTGCATATGAAATTACAATGTTTTAATGCATCATGTTATATTTACAAAACACATTTAGGAGTGAGATCCAAAACATTCCTTTTTTAAATTATATTTTCATAAATTCAAATTTTTTTTTGATGTGTTGGCAGAAATTTATATAATCGTAATCACAGAATCCACTTCGCCAGTTGCTCCTAATGTAAAATATGGGTATTAAAGCGACTTTGGTCACATGTCCCAATTGCCAGGTTCGCTTTTTTTAATTCCTTATCTTCTTTT
>OX451218.1:87369850-87456228 GCA_949628195.1 Phasia obesa
ATATATATATATATATATATATATATATATATATATATATATATATATATATACATATATACAAATGGTTAATAGAGGGACTGCCATGCACATAGAAATTTTGCTCACACGTCCTCCTCTGGCCATTTTTCTACCTCGTCTTGCCTTGGCAGGTGTGCATTTGCTGATAATTTTAAAAATTTTCCAAAAAAAAATTATAATTTAAAAATATACAAAAAAAATACAAAATAAGTGAAGAATACTTACGATCGCGTCCTTTTCTTCCATGACAAAAATTTTGAATGTCGTTTGAAATGAAATTAATGATCAGCAAAAGTTTTTCACCACTAGATAAAACAGTGGAACAATAGAATGGAACAAGAATTATAACTGTAAACTGTTTTTTATGAGGAATACAATTTAAAACGAAACAGTTTTTGTGGAAATTTATTTACATTAATGTGTGAAAATTTAAATTATAAATTAATTTAAATTATAATTAAAATTTTTTAATAATTTTATTAATAAAAAGTGACAAAAAAATATTAAAATTGTGAACATTTTAAAAATTTGTTGTGTTAAAATAAATTTAAAAAATAAAGAAAAATTTACATATACTGGTAAGTACAGTTTGCAACAGCAGTAAATACACGGCAATATGCTTTTATTTAAATGCAAGAATGACGGCCTGTTTCTCAATTTCGAAAGAAAATTTTTGAATTTTGAGTTTTCGTTTTAAATATAATTGTACGAAAGAACTAACTCTATCGACATTGGGAAACTGGCAGTTGATTTATGTTGTGTAAAGAAATTGGGACCAAACCAAAGAGAATTCAATCCAGGTGTAGGCAGTACGACAACAACTGCAACAAAACAACAACTTTGAAATTATATTAGCAGATATAAAACAATGTACTTTTGATATTACATTAACAAAAAAGGAGAACTGGGCTAAAGACTTCACCTGGTTTGAATTCGCCTTGGACCAAACCTTACCATATACAGTGGCTCACAGCTTATTTCAACCACCCTCTTTTAAGAAAATAAATGGAATATAATTTCGAGATGAAATTAAAGCTTGTTCGCTAAATAAACAAGTATAGCTTTGAAATTTACAGCTAACTGACGAGTAATATCAATTTAACATATATTAGAAGTGGGTGGTTAAAATAAGCTGTGACTACTAATGTATCTGTGTTTTTGATTTTTGGTTTGTAAAATGCCAATGGCTGGCATTTTACATTACTTTTAAAACTACTTGTAAAACAATGGTGACTTGTTTTTTTTAAACACATCCATAGATTTTCAATAGGATTGGTGTATAATTATAATTCTTGCAAAAAAAACCGACTTCAAAACAGACAATTAAATTATGTTTGTTTGAGAAGTTAAAATTATACATTGATTGAAAAATTGATATGAAATTGTTGTGATTTTACTCACCCTTTAATTTCTGAATTCAAATTTTATAATTGTTTTTATAGCGGACTTAGCAATACAGGTGCTTTGTAAATTTCAACATCTGTCGATAAATGTTCAATAGTTTGGCCACATATATTCAATTACGTCAATTATTAGGACACCCTTTAATTTCCAAATTCAAATTTTATACCTGTTATAGTGGACTTGGCAATACAGGGTTCCTTACAAATTTCAACTCTCTGTCTGTAACGGTTTAAAAGTTAGGCCAAATACATAAATTACATTAACTATTGGCATACCCTTTAATTTCTAAATGTAAATTTTATACTTGTTGTTATCGCGGACTTAAAAATACAACCGTTTGCCTATAAATTTTAAAAATGTTTAGCTACATACATTAAACTTTATTAAGTATTAGGACATCCTTTAACATCCAAATTCAAATTTAATCCTTTTTATAGAGGACTTGGCAATATAGGTTCCTTGTAAATTTCAGCTGTCTGTCTTTAACGGTTCAAAAGTTTTGCCACACACATAAAATTACATTAACTGTTAAGACACCCTTTAATTTCCAAATTCAAATTTTATACTTCTTGTTATAGCGGACCTAGCAATACAGGTTCTTTTTAAATTTCAACGTCTGTCTATTTATGTTCAATTGTTTGGCCATATACATTAAATTACATTAACTATTACGGTACCCTTTAATTTCCAAATTCAAATTTTATACTTGTTTTTATAGCGGACTTAGCAATACACGTTCTTTGTAAAATTTAACCGTTCATGTATAAATGTTAAAAACTTTGGCACACACATTAAATTACATTAAGTCTTAAGACACCCTTTAATATCCAAATTCAAATTTAATACTTGTTATAGCGGACTTAGGTTCCTTGTAAATTTTAGCTGACTGTATGTAACGTATGATTTATGTATATGAGCTTGTTAGTAAAGGGCATTTCACACTGTTATACAGGTATTAATACTTTTGTATAAAATGCAACTCTGATCTAATCGCCGTTTGAAATTTTTCAAAAAAACAATAACAACACATCATGTCAGGGTTGCATTTTCCTTAAAAGTATTAATATTGTGAAAAGCCCTTAAGTATGGATACTTAATACTGAAGAAAACGGCAAACGCCGCGGAATTCCCGAAAAAATATTATCATCGGAAAATTTCCCGTTGAAACGGGAAAAGTATCATAGTCATTAATATAAAAAATGTGATAAAACTTTACGCAGGACTACTGTTAAACAGATTATTCACCTCACTTAAGACAAAAATATCTTAACTCATTTAATGATCAAGTAATAGTGATTAAAACAACTATAAGTTGTTTAACCACATCTTGTTACAGAGAATATAGAATGTTTCTTGCAACCATACAATAAACATGTTTCTTTCTCAGCGTGTAGAATACCCTAAAATCGATAGCTGTTCCAATGATAGGACATGGAAACTTTAAATATCATCTGACAAGGCTGACAATCATTCCATTCGTCTTTATGTGTTTCAAGAAAGAAATTCTTTCGGAGTACATGCTGTGTCTAGTTTCTGTTAAAACAGTAAGGGATTTTTTTACATTAAAATACTATGATCTCCTTGTTTTACTCAGGGTGGTCTGGATATATTTATGAATTTGATAACATAAAGTACTAAAAAAGTTATTTATTACTCGTATCCATAGTATTCACTGCGCAAAACAGAATGTCAATCAATATTTTTAATTTAAAAATTACTCACTTTAGTTACAGAAATGAGGAAAGAACTGCTTCCTAATCGCACTCTTATCAAATGCTGCTATTTCCAATCCAAGCTTTATTTGCCGCAGCCAAATAACTATAGCATTCTTAATTATTTAATTTTATGCTAATTACCCATATCGTTTTATAATAAAAATGCAATTTACTTGTTGGGGGAAACGAGCTAGTACTTATACGTACATATTTCACAGGTTGCTTAGGCCAGATCATCAGGACACATTTTTCCTAATTTTAGAGAAGCCGTTACAGTGATGTTACATGCTTTTTTCAAAAATCTTTACGCAGCTACAAAAAAAATCCCTATTTTTCCCTACGAGCTCAAAAAAAATTCTCTACAAAAATCCCTACAGTTCATACAGTAATATTTTTGTGTATAGAAGAATGAAACACTTTGTATTAAAAGCATAAGAAATTTATTGAAAGTACATACAAATATAAATAACACACTTATATGGCTTAAAAAATACTAATCAGTTCTTTTTCTTAAAAACTAAATAAAAACAAAGAAAAAAACAAGTTCATATAAAAAAAATCACATATAGTTAATTGGTTTAAAAATAAACATACGAAAAAATTGATTGTCAGTTTTGGCTGACGATTTCATGACAATCCTATAATTGTGTGGCCACCATTTTTTTAAAGTGGGACTCGGTACATTGGAAGGTGCAGCAATTTTTACTTTCATCTTGCAGGAAAGAGCGGACGGTACAAATTGTTGTTAAAATTTTGTGACTTAATTTATTTCGTTTTTTAGTGCGAACGTCGGTGATTATAGAAAAAATTCTTTCACTGTCTGCATTCGCATGTGGCAATGATAAGGCGAATATAGCTAAATTGGACAAAGTAGGGAACATGAAATTGTCATTAAAATTTTTCATTTTGGAAATTTTACTCCAAAACTTTTCGACATCCATCTTCAACAAATTTTCTATTTCTTCATTTGAAAAGTTATACTCAAAACTTCGCCACTCTTTTAAAAGAAAGTTAACGTCTACATTCACTATTTTTAAAATCTTTTTAAATGACAACTCATTTTTACTTCCATCTTTTCCTAATGCAATTTGTGGGCTTAGAAATTCCATTTCTGTAAATATTTGTTCTCTGAGGGGTAACCTTTGCTGCATTTCTTCAAGGGCAGTAATGTAAAACTTTAGGCAGTCTATTTTAATTTGATTTACTGACGATTTTGGGATAGTTTTTAGAGCTTCGTTACACTCATATCCCAAAAAAATTTCTTCAATAGGCGAAGAAATATGTGGTGATCTTGTATTACATAAAATATTAAGCTCGGATTTTCTAATAAAATTTTGGCCCAAACTTAAAAAAATTTTTATGGATTCACGTTGAGCAATATGAATTAGTGGTACCTTAGATTGAAACAGTGCATTTAAGGAATTAAAATAATTCAGAACATACTTGAGAAAAAGTAGATATGCCTTATTGCATTCATTGTTCAGCTCGAGAAAAATCCTTTCCGTATATTTCAATTTGTCCTGCGTATAAGCTTGTTTAAAGAATTCGAAGAGTATATCCCAATTTTCTAATACTCTTTCTATACATTTAAGATGCGAAAGGCATCTAGTAGTACTCGTTTTTTACTATATACATATGCACAAATATTAGAAAAGGTTGCCAAATTGCGGCTTTACAAAAAATCCCTACTTTTTAGTGATTTGAAAAAATCTGTCATTTTTTCCCCATCGGTCATTTTTTTTACATAAAAATCCCTACGAATAGGGAATTTTCCCTACATGTAACATCACTGAGCCGAGAATACTCTATAAGTAATAAAATTCTACAAAACACAATGAGAAGTTTATACGTTAATAGAATAATATGAAAGTTTGTATAATGTTTTCCGATTACACTCCCTAAATTTAAGTATGATTTCCACAAAAATATGTTTGCACAAGTGTTTTTAAACTAAAACCATTTTCAAGTGGAACGCGTAAAATTTTATTGCGTTGTGTGGGCGACAAAATTCATAAAATAATTGGAAGCAGGATAAAATTTAAATGTGTTTTTGAACTAGATGAAAAAACAATTTTTTAAAAATCATCAACATTGCTGAAGGATAAAATGTGCAACGAACTTTTGTAATCAGCAGGAGAAGTGCTCTAGAATTATTCATTCCCCAATTAACACAAACGACATTAAGTTTTTGTTTATTGTTTCATTAAATTAAATCCACGTGCAACTAGAAAGTTTTGATTTAATGTGTAAAATGGGGAAAATATTTTGTTAAATTTTTGATTTTTTTTTCTTTGAATATAATTTTTTTGTTTTTTGTTGAGAAGATTCTAGTATGATTAAGTAAACTTATATGAAATTGCTATATTCATTATATCATCATTTACATTTAACAATTTAATTGTAGATTTTAATCCAAAGATGAATGCAGTAATATGTGATACTTTGGTGACATACGAACAATTGCTGCATGCGGGAAAGAGGACCTTGACGGAAAGGCCACTAAGATGCTCAGATATAATAAAAGTACCTTAAGTTGGATAACTGCAATAGTGACAGGTCATGGAAACTTTAAGTATTAGCTAGCCAGAGATGATATTTGCAGACTATGCCTGGACTGGAAGACGCACAGAGTTGTATTTTGACAATCTAGCCGGACATTGGGGCAAAAATTAATTTTAAGAAATGTAAAAATTTAAGTAAGCAGATCGACAGACAACAAAATTCTGCATCGAATACTGAATTTTGAAAGTTGTGTAAATTGCATACGTTTTTATTGACTTTTAACGATTTTGAGAGGTTTGCAATATCTTTTTTTTAGCTAACGAGTGGTAAAATATTAAAGTAAAAATATTAAGCAAGAGGGAAGGAAGCTTTAGGTAGTGGTAGACTTCGTTCTCACCAACTGACGATTGATGATTAAATACAGTTTTCTCGTATTCCTTTATCTGGGTTTGGTTTGTTAAATAGATGATGCTTACAACTATACACTACCCAAAGTGGATAGATACGAAAAGTTCTGATGACAGACGTAGCTGTCTAGAAAATGTGCATTACGCTCTGCTGGTGTCTAAAAATTAAATTTTCCCAATTTTTCTTTAATATTATTATCTAATTTGTTTGAATTCAAAATTTCATTGTACGTAATAAAAATAGTTCGACTAATAAAAAAAAAATCAAATTTTCAAAATTTAAAAAAAATTTTGATTTTAAATTTTTGTGATAAAAAATGTCGATCGAAATTAAAAAAAAAACATTTTTGTGGTCAATTAAAAAAAAAAAAAAAGTAAAAAGGTTTTTAAGAGTGATCTCCATCGTGATCCTAAAAGTGTTATACTATATCACTATAAAATTTGGGATCTCCACTTTTATAGTGTAGAAAAAAACGTTGCGGATTTCTGTGCCATTTTTTTACGATTTTTGTTTTTTGCAAATTTTACATTTTTTCTGGTTTTGCTCATCTTGCATAGGTAGATACGAGTAAGAAATATTTTAAATAGCATTTATTGTTACTATTATAAATAAATCATTATGTATACATAAAGGATGTTTTTTTTATAGAGGTATAGAACTTTAAGTTGGCATTAATTTTCAAGATGGCGACCGCTTTAACAGCTGTCAAATGATTTATTCTCAGTTTACTTTGGCAATTCATCATGAATAGACTCACGCCTGAACAACGCTTGCAAATGGGCCCAAAACGAGATTACCGTTGTTTCCGATTTTCATAAGCGAATTTTGTTTAGCGATGAAGCGCACTTCTGGTTGAATGGATACGTCAACAAACAAAACTGCCGCATTTGAAGTGAAGGTAATCCTCAAGTGTATGTTGAAACACCATTACATTCAAAAAAACTGACTGTTTGGTGCGCTTTATGGGCTGGTGGAATCATTGGTCCGTACTTTTTCAAAAACAATGGTGGCCAGAACGTTACAGTCAATCGTGATCGGTATAGAGCCATGATTACTAACTTTTTCATTCCTGAATTGAATAACCATGATGTCCTGGAGATGTGATTTCAACAAGACGGCGCAACATGTCACACAGCTCGTGCCACAATAGATATATTGAAAGACACGTTTGGTGACCGCCTAATTTCACATTTTGGACCTATGAATTGGCCTCCAAGATCTTGTGATTTTACACCGCTAGACTACTTTCTGTGGGGCTATGCAAAGTTTTTGGACTATGCGGATAAGCCACAAACGCTTGACCATTTGGAAGACAACATTTGCCGTGTTATTGCCGATATACGGCCACAAATGTTAGAAAAAGGCATCGAAAATTGGTCGTAAAGATTGGACTACATCCGCGCCAGCCGTGGCGGTCATATGCCAGAAATCATATTTAAAATGTAATGCCACAAAATTATCTTTCGGATAAATAAAATTCATGCCAATCGAATAATCCATCGTTGTTTTATTGCAACTTAAAGTTCTATACCTCTATAAAAAACACCCTTTACATATAAGAAAACTGCAACTTTCTGCCTTTTTGTCTGTCTGTGTTGGCATCACGTAAAAACGTCTAGATAAATTTAAATAAAATTTTATAGAGAGATACCTTATTATCTAGGTTAAGATATAGGATCTTCTTTTCGTAAAAATATCTCATATCCAAGAAATTCTAAAAATTGCTGCAATAAAAATTGCAATATATAAATTCAAGTAAAATTTCAAAGAAGAAAGGAGATCAATTTCAGCGACATAAGTTGCATAATGTAATTGGGCTCCTTTGAAGCTAAATCGAACAAGTGGCGGACACAGCTACTTACGCATAAATTATTTTCATATAAAATAAATATTATAAAGAAAGAAATTACGCAAATGTATTGTTATCAATATTCTTGGATGGTGGGAATAGGTTAGGAATTGGAAACGTACCCTCTGTTCCACATAAAGAAAAAAAAAATTAAGAAAAATTTCACATTTTGCGAATGGAATTGTAGGTATACCTCCCATAAAAACTTAAAACTTTTTTTATGATATTAAGGCATATGTAATTTATTACTTTTAATAATTACATTATTTTTTAAATAAAATATTTCATGTCACCGCCCACAAAAGGGGGCTGGGCGAAATTGTTATTTTAGAATCTCCTAGTTCAAGTTTAGGTTTTTGAACATTCGCTGACCTTAAAAGTTGCATTTGCTAAACAAAAGTGTGAGAATATTTAAAACGGAATTGAATTTTTCAGAGGTAGGATTAGTTTCTCCAAGGGGAAATTTATTCTCCTTGGTCCGAAATTTTCAAGCCTTATTATCCTAAGGCCATAATATGTTTTTCTGCTCCATGATGAGGAAGAAGGCCGGCAATTACAAGTCGACAGTCTGAAATCACTAAAGAAGTAGCGTTCCATCCTTAAAGTTTTCCACGTTGCTTCTAAACAATTTTTAAAGGACGTAGGCTCAAATCTTTTATATTTGGCCAATTTACTTTCTTTACTTCTAACCTCAAATTAGCCCAAATTTTTTTTGTTTTGTTCAAAAGATGGAGAAATAAATTTAAAAAATAAATTGCTCAAACACTACGTAGTGTTAAAATAATAAGTTAGTTGCCTCAGTTTAAACGTGCGAAGATTTAACGATGATGATTGACAAAGGCTTATTTGTTTTTTTTTTAATTCTGCACAATATTCTAGCAATCCTGACATCTCATAAATCTTGTAAAAATGTCATGATACTCTGGCATATCATAACACATAACTTTCCAGCAAAAAATTTCAAAAGACGTTCTTTGAATTGCAAGCGAAGCACCACGTGCCGATTACAACCATATAACTTAATTATAATGTATTGCTTTTAGACTGTAGTTAACTCAACCATGCTTTTTCTTTGCGTGCACTTTACTTACGTTATTTTGTAAATTTGATAAAAATAAAATAAGTTAAATTAACTGAAATTATTACTTAATTTTTTATTAAATTTTTATCTTCAAAAGATTAAAATCTGCATGTAATCCGAAAGCAAAACTGCATTACCTTTATTTCTGTTTTAAGAAAAATAAACGAATAAGGCTTTTAGTTCCTGTTACAGGCATTTGGTATTGTATTAATTTTTTTCTTATATTCTCTGCAAAACTATTTCTCTGCAAAATCGCTAATAAAATTAAAATGTGTTCGAAAAATTTATTCACTTTGTTTTAATTTGCACAACACGCCGAAATTGACCGCAAACATAAATTATTTATTGTCACAAATGTTTAAAATAATAATGTATACATAAATTCAAGATATATTTATTTTATTAGATAGAGGCGTCCCAACAACAAATACAACAATACAAGAACAACATGGCATTTCGTTGTTGCTTTGTAGTTCGAAATGTCAAAAAGCGTAGAAGAAAATTGAGAAGGAGTTTATGTGTCTTTATTGCCTTCTCACTTCTGCACCATAAAATTTCTAAACACATACAACTTTTGACATGTCGAACTACTAAATCAGCTGAAGTTAAATTCAACCAAATTTTCTTTTTTTTACAGCTTTTTTCGTTTTTATATATTGAATTTTTTCAACAATAAAATAAATAAAAATTGAGCGAAAAATGTTTGTAAAATTTTAATAAAAATTTTTTGTAAAATTTTTTTGTAAACATTTTTTTTATAAAATTTTAATCAAATTTTTTTGTAAGCATTTTATAAAAATTTCAATGAAATTTTATCGAAAATTATCGTAAAAATTTTATCGAAAATTATCGTAAAAATTATCGTAAAAATTTTATCAAAAATTTTATCGAAATTTTCTTGTAAAAATAAGTTGCATTGTGTTAGTAATTGATGTTCTCTTGAATGCGTGAACCGATTTTGTTTCTGCAAAGTTTAAATGAAAGGTGACGCCAATATCAAGGTTTTTATGACTCTGTATGTGTATTGGTTCATGAGTTATAGCCGGAATAGTTGGAGTGGTACCGCCGATACAAATTGAAAATTTATTATTGTATATACAGAGAACTATAATAGGTATGGTCCATACTCTTGCGTATACTCTAGAAAAACATATCCTGAATGGGGACAGTGAGCGTGGTACCCCCCATACAAAGTAAAAAATTATTATCCTGTATCTAGAGAACTGCAATAGGTAGCGCCTTGGAATTTTGCATCAGTAACCCCCATATTAAGATAGATTGTGTAGAGAAACAAAGACTGAATTTGAATGGAGGGCATGATACCTCCTATATAAAGTGAAAAATTATTATCGCGTACATTAGGTATAGTCTTGAAACTTTGCACAAGTAACCCTCATAATAATGTGCATAGTCTAGCAAAATAGAGACTGGATAAGAATACTGTGAGTGGCACATCACATTGAAAGTAAAAAATTGTGATCGTGTTAATACGTATAGTCTAGCTAAAAACAGGTTGGATGGGAACATTTTTGACTTGAGAACAGCATGCGTTTTCTCGTTAAAGGTTGGTCATACTTTCCTTCCAAGTGTTTATTGTATTTTTTGTGGATGGGTGTAGCGAAGCGCACCGGGGATAGCTAGTCTTTTATAAAATTTGGTTGAAATTTTTTTGTAAAAATTTTATCGAAAATTATCGTAAAAATTTTATCAAAAATTTTTTGTAAAAATTTTATCAAAAATTTTTTGTAAAAATTTTATCAAAAATTTTTTGTAAAAATTTTATCAAAAATTTTTTTTTAAAAATTTTATGGAAAATTTTTTGTAAAAATTTTATCAAAAATTTTTTTTAAAAAATTTATCGAAAATTTTTTGTGAAATTTTAATGAAATTGTTTTGTGAAAATTTTATCAAAAATTTTTTATAAAAATTTTATTGAAAATATTTTCTAAAAATTTTATCAAAAAAAAGTTATTGAAATTTTTGTAAAAACTTATTTGAAAATTTTTGTAAGAAATTTATCGAAATTTTTTTGTGAAAATTTTATCAAACATTTTTTGTAAAAATTTTATCAAAAAATTTTTTTTGTAAAAATCTTATGGAACATTTGATGTAAAATTTAAATGAGAATTTTTTTTGTAAAAAAAAAATTTTGTAAAAATTTTATCGAATATTTTGTCTAAAAATTTTACCGAAAATTGCTTCTAAAAAAAATTGCTTGTTGTAAAAACTTATTTAAAATTTTATCAAATATTTTATTGAATTTTTTTTTTAATTTTATTAAAAAAATTGTTGTAAAAATTTTATGGAACATTTTTTGTAAACATTTTATCTGGTACGCCAAACTTACCACGACAGTAGCCAGTGTCTTCAACGAAAGGTATGAAAACAGTTTTTTTCTTTGTTTTAGAAATATATAATATTGTAATGATCTTTCTTTGAATAAAACTTATTTATTTTGTACTTAGAATCATCCTTTTATTTCTATAATACAGTTTTTGTAAATTTGCAAGCATTGAAATTTCATAAATTTCAATATATTTGGAATTGCGACACCTCTTACCTACTGCAATCGTGTTTAAACTTTACAACTAACTTAACAATAGCAAACAACTTTTTATCACTATTACGTATTAAAATTTAAAAAAATATATTTATATATTTTCGTTCCACCCTAATGAATATATTATTCACATTAACTTCATGTTGGGATGTATATTAAACTACATTTATCGGTTGTTAAACTACTGTTTTAAAAAATTTTTTCTTAATTTAACAAAATTTTATTTCAATTTTTATAAATTTTCTTTTAGATTTATTAAAAATAATTTAAAATCAGTTTATAAATAAATCGTATATAGATTTGTCTTTAAGGTTCAACTAATTTTTTTGGTTAATATTACCTACAAAATTTGGTTCAGTGTAACTATAAAATTTTCGTCTTTTGTCGAACCTAATGACTCCATGTATAAGAAACCAAAAGAACCACCATCTAGATAACTGAAGTGACTACAATTTATAACCAAAACATGTTCATGAACATTAAAAATAGTTAACTAAAACAGCAGCAAAGACTAAACATAAGTAGCAATAATGGCTATACAAACAGTTACATAAGATAAAACAAACACACTCCAACACACGCATACACAAATAGTTTTTTTCTACAACAATCAGGAGCTTGGTGTGAGAATCTTAGAACAGTCAGACACCCTCAGAACTAAACAAGCAACAAGCAAATTGGAAACGGAAACGACAAAAAAAAAAAAACAAACATGCTATTTTGGACAATAACAAAACAATTACTATTTATTAATAAGAAGGAAAAGCGTGCTGTGAAATGAAAATTATTTTTCAACAATATTTCATTAAAGCAGGTAGCAAGAAGCCAAAGAAATGGCGCAAATTATATATTTATGCTTATTATGTTAAAAATAATTTATAGCGGATCTTGGCCGTTTAGCAATAAATACTAATAAAAATTTTATTACTTAATAGACAGCATGAAAGCTCGGTTAATTTTTATGACAGTGGCAAAATAAATAATTATACTGTACTCACAGAAATAGGCAATGGCAGAGAGATACATATAACGATAACGTCGCATAATAATTGCAATAAAAACTATTAGTATATAATGTAGCAGATCAGAAGTAAGTATTTCTATTATTTCTCTATTATGATTACTAGGATTATAAAATCCTTAATTTTTCTTTTTTGGAAAATATGATTGCGTCTAGTAATTTGGATCATATCTATAATTTAACTGATGTCATCGATCAAGCTAATTTTATTTACAATTTACAAACGTAGAAAAATTTTTAATTTTAATGATGACTCTTGGTTTGATTCCCCTGAAATAAGAAACAGTTTGATGATGAGAAATAGTTCTTATCGTTGTTATTTACGAAATAAAACTCCCCAAAACTGGAGTAATTTTTGTCGTATTAGGAATCCTACTAAAACTATTATCCGCAATGCTAAACATAAAGTACATGCTAACTTTTTCAAAGATAAAAGCTCGCCACAAGTTTGGAATATCCTTCGTGCAAATGGTATTAGTAATGCAGAATCTGATATTGATGTTGATGTTAATTCCTTAAACCTTTTCTTTTCTTCCAATCAATGTGATGGTTCAGTTGTAGACTTCAATACCATTGACTTTTCCAATAATACTATATTTTCTTTTCGTTGTGTTTCTCTTGATGAGATTTGTATTGCCTTTTACATAGCATCTAATTCTATTGGTTGTGATGGATTTTCAGTAAAAGTTTTTGAAGATAGTTTTTCCTTATATTGGATCATACATTCTATATCTCATCAATACAATTTTAACTTCGTCAATATTTCCTTCGGGTTGGAAAATTGGAAAAGTTATCCCCATTAAAAAAGTAGGTAATTCAAATGAAATTTCAAACCTGCGTCCGATTTCTATTCTACCTGTCCTTTCTAAATTGGTTGAAATTTTGATTAAGAATCAGCTATTGGACCATATTGAAGAAATCTCTTTTTTTTTAGCAATGCGCAATATGGATTTAGACATGGTAGGAACACAACATCACTTTTACTTGGTATGACAGATTCTATAAGAAAATCTTTAGGTGAAGGTAAATGTAATATTTTGTTATCTATGGACCTTGCTAAGGCATTTGATAAAGTTGACTATGGGATTCCAAATTACGATATAAACTTGGCCTTTCGCTTACGACTTGTAAACTCTTCTGTTCATATCTAATGAACAGATATATCTGTTCTTAGTGGGGTACCTTAAAGTTCAGTGCTTGGGCCCTTATTTTTTAATATATATTTGAATGACATATTTTGCAGTTTTGATTTTGGATCTTGTATTCCATTTGCATATGCAGATGATTTGTTTTTTTTCTTTCGTGGTGAGTACCAGTTTTTGGATGTCATGCAACAAGTTATTAATGATATGATCTCTAACATAAATTATTGGATGGAAAGTAATAAATTTACTATAAATGTTTTGAAAACAAAAGCTCTATCTTTTGGTACACCTTCTATTGAATTAAACATTAATTTAAGTGGTGTTGACGATCAATATATTGACCATATTAAATGTCTTGGTTTGATGTTGGATAACAAACTTAATTTTGATAAGCACATTAATTTTGTTATATCGAAAGTTAAAGAGACTTTATAATGTTAATTTGATTTTGCCTATGAGTGTTAAGTTTATGGTTATTCATTCGCTCATAATGCCCATTTTTTTGTATGGCATTGAAATATATAGTGGTACCTTTGGTTATAATTTAAGTGTTCTAACCAAATTGTTTAACAAAGTAATTCGTTACTTTTTTTGTTTGTATGTTAGCAGATTTTCGGGTTGTTCCTTTTTAAATTATATTAAATCTAGACTTTTGTTTTGTTTTTTCAAGATATATGCAAATAATAGTAATTTACACATTACTTCTTTCTTTTCCTTTAGTCGATCTGAACGTAATCGGCAAATTTGTATTACGAGATTAACATCTATGTTGGTAAGATCTTTCCATGTTCGTGTTGCAAGAATTTTTAACCAACTACCAAATTTTCTTAAGAACTTTGGCTGTTCTTATGTAGAGTTAATAGTTACTCCGTTAACATTTTTATTCAATATTTCTATTATAAATGGTTATTTTCCTAAGTTTTGGAGAGAATCTTTTATTATCCCACTATACAAATCTGGTAATAAGTCTGAAATCACGAACTACAGGGGAATAGCAAAACTAAGTGCCATTCCAAAATTGTTTGAAAAAATTGTTGCTGATTACCTCTGTCATCAATTTTCTTCTATTTTATCATCCAATCAACACGGCTTTAGAAAGGGTTGTTCAACTACTACAAATGTTCTTCAACTAACCTCCTTAATTAACTCTGCTTTTATTGAAAAGAAACAAACTGATGCTGTATATACAGATTTTGGCAAAGCATTTGATAAGGTCAATCACAAGCTTCTTCTGATGAAACTAAACTAAGCAGTCGTATTTAGCATGTCGTAGTCAAACCGTTCATTTTAATAATCGTTTATCAAAATGTATTGCTGTTTTGTCCGGTGTTCCCCAGGGAAGTCACCTGGGACCTATTCTTTTTTCCATTTTTATTAATGATCTTCCCAGTGTTATAAACTCCTCACATGTATTAATGTATGCTGATGATTTCAAAATCTTTTATAGCTTCAAGCATTATGTAGATCATATAAATTTGCAGAGTGACCTCAACAATCTTGTTTTATGGTGTAGACACAACATGATGGTTTTAAATATGAAAAAAATATAAATGCATGAGATTTTCAAGGAGTGATTTTATCACTGTTAACTACTTCTTAGGAGAACATGAGTTGGAGGTAGTTGATTCATTTTTGGACCTTGGAATTTTGCTGGTTCCTAAACTTAATTTTATATCTCCTATTACAATGACTGTCAACAAGACTCGAGACTCGGAGTCTCTGCAGCTCATGCTTAAGAGTGAGTGGCAGAGGTAGAAGAGGAGACGGGGAAAGAAAATAAGCTGAGACGGCAGCGCACATTGTGTATGAATATCCAGCACTGGCTAGCATAAGACTCAGGACCACTGGTGGATGCCATGGGCGACCTGAACCTTGAAAAAATGCTAGCACTTACTAGAGACTGCGTGATGAGAAGAAGGCCGACAGTTACCAGACGACAGTCTCAAATCACTAAAGTCAAGATTAAGGGCTGGTTGTAGCACATGACTCAATGTAAGTAGGTTGTCGTAAATTACATTTCGGTTGCCTGTAATCATAGAGGACGGAAGGGGGTCGAAAAGGGACCCATTATGGAAGTGGTCTGCTTCGATATTCCCCCTACATTACCTTACATACAACTTCCTGATAACTCGAAAGTACTACAAGTCAGTGTTGGGATTTGAAAATGTTTAAATTGTACTGCCCCAATGATATTATTGTACAAAATCAGCATCAATTGTACAATAATTTGACATTATAGTGGCCTAGACACGATCAAAATGCTGGATGCCAAACTCGTGTATGTGTGCTAGATGCTTTTATGTTCACATGCTGGATGACTCGTCCAGCATTTATTTTTAATTTGATTTTGTGCTATCAACATCGTGTTGCAACTTGTTTAAAATTCATGCACAGCTCATTTTTTCCTTTTTAATCTTGGATATTTCCATCCTGTTGTTGTTTTTATAGCATTACAATAAAATTATACACTACTCATCACTTAAATTACGGTCACTTACACTGTACGATTTCTTTTCATTTTCTTCCGACATTTTTGGCAACCGCACAACTTGAAATTGCTTTTAAAATGAACAATTTGTACGTGCTTGAAGAACAAACTCATTAAACACATCAAAATGTGACATCTAACATGCCAGAATCAAAATGTTTTGATTTTTCATCCAGCATCGTCCGGGTAGCAAATACAAATATATTTTCACAAATACTAAAAATAATGCTTGATGATTATTTTGACTGTGTCTAGGGCGTTTAAGTAAAAAAAAAAAAACAAATAAAACTTACATACAGTAGCTCGAAATCTAATTGGGACAAATCCATACTTGTATACTAGGGTATTTAAAGTAATGATATTGTCCTTAATTCCTCTAGTTTCTGTTTTTTGGTTGCTAATTTACTAACAAATATTTTGGCAAAATACCTACCTATTTTATAAGCAGCAGGATTGTAATATAAGGAGCTGGTTACACTACAAATTCCAACCAGTGCTTGAAAATACATCTAAGCCACCGGATCCTCATACGATAGAGTATTTGAAAGAATAATTAAAGAGTTATCTAATTTAAAAGAACTTATGATTTCTCACTAGAAGGAATCGAAAAATGAATCAGCTGAATACTGCTGGAAACTGTTTGAGGCGACCTTGCAACTAAATTACCTATGAATTATAAATATATAAAAGCGTTATCAAAGTAATTAATAAAAATCCTAAATATAAACCAAGAACGGTAGTTAGTTCTGAACAGGGTTATAAAACTGTTAAATTAGAACTGTTTATTATTGTAATAAAAAAAATATTAGCGGTATTCAGTGTTTGATGTAAATGGTCTAATTTATCAAACACAATAAGTATTTTGTTGTTGGATTCCACGAAGAAGTTATTAGCTTGCACTTTTGCAAGACCATTTGCATCAAACACTGAATATCGCTATGATTAATTAAAAAAAAAAAAATAATTTATGAAATTGTATTGTCGATTATACCAAATTGGTACAATTGTACCACAAATCCCAATACTGCTACAAGTACAGTGAAATCTCCCGTAGGCAGAAACCGACCGTCACAGCAGACTTGACCGCTAACGGGAGATGACCGTTCACGAGAGTTCATTAAAAAAGGTCAGGACTTTGTGCTTTGAAATATGCTGTTATGAGTAATGACTTGACAAATATCAACACAACTTAATTATACATATATGTTTAATTACACTGGCAAACAAATTAGGCAAAAAATTTTGACTGTGGAAACGAAGCATGTTTTTTAGCTAAACTGGGTGTGCTGAATTCGATTCCAGCAACAAAGTTGGGCCTTCACGTCCAGTTCGTTTTTTATCGCATGCTGGCAATACTGTAAAATACAGCTGTGTCTATGGGATAGTCGCGCTACATTTCATCATTACGTCAGAACAGAGTGGCCAAAAAGGACTGAATATTCACCAGGAAAACAAAATATTTCAAATAAACCGTTAATTAATCCAAATGACGTTCTTCTTCCACCGCTGCACATAAAATTGGGCCTTTTTAAGAACTTTGTCAAGGCTCTGTTCAAAGATGGTGCAGCATTTAAATATTTGTTAAAAGTTTTTCCTAAAATTTCATATGCTAAAATCAAAGAAGGGATATTTGTTGGCCCTCAGATCAATAAGCTTATGAATGATCATATTTTTTTGCAATGTTTATCGGAGAAAGAATATGCAGCCTGGGAGTCTTTTAGGTGCATCGTGGAAAGTTTTCTTGGAAACAATAAGAGTGAAAACTACAGACAAATTGTTGCTGAATTATTGAAAAATTATCATGAACTGGGTGCACGAATGTCACTCAAAATACATTTTCTTCATTCGCATTTAGATTTTTTCCCACAAAGCCTAGGTGCTGTTAGCGATGAACAAGGGGAGTGCGCCCATCAAGATATAATGAAAATTGAAAGAAACTATCAATGATTTTGGGATAAAAGTATGCTGGGAGACTCTTGCTGGACTCTAATACGTAAAACTGAACCAAGTAAATACAAACGAAAATCATATAACGCTATTCACTTTTGAAAGCTCATTGATTTTTAAATAAAATAATAATTTTTTATGGAAAAATCCAACAAACACCTTTTTTATATCTCGAAAACCTGACCTGATAGAGAAAAACCATTTACAGATTCGAATTCAGCGCACCAAATTACACTAGGAACGGTATTTGGTTGCTCCAGTCAAAAACCTTGTTGGCTAGTGTTATTTTTTTTACTCATTCATTCAAATACGTGTGCTGTGTTAGTGCTTCATCGAACGATTTAATTTAATCGATTTATTGCTCTACAATGCCTTGATATTACTTACCACTGGAGTTTTTGCATCTTCGAAATTTATTTCAATGTCATCATTAGCAGTGTATACATTTTTGTCGATGTTTAAGAACTCTTCAAAACTAGTCACGTTATTTTTTTAAATTTCTTTAAAATTTTTTACCCTACAAGTCAGTGATGGTCATTTGACAGGTCATTTGTCACTAGATTTTACCATTAATGATACAGCATCTTCTGCATAAAATTCGTTGACAATTTTAAAAATTTAAAATTAATAAGTCCGGCTTTGCGAAAACAGTTTTTGATTTACTCCAAGCAGTTGACAAATTGAAGTTCTCGATCATTATTTCTCTTATAGGAGAACTTCGCCCAGCCATCCTACAATATAAATTCTTCAATAATTAACACTTCATTTGAGACTGTGTGTTGATTCAGAATCTCAAATGAACACGTTAAAAAAGCATAAAAAACCAAACAATGATACTATTAATGATACCGAAAAGGGGGAACCCATAATTTTATATGCACGATTTTGTCCGTCTACTGGAGGTAAATATATAATATAGAAGAGAGTAATTTGTTATAAAAATTCTTGGAAAACAAAGAGATTGGAAAACTGTCCGTTTAAAAGAAGAGATCTCCCACGGGAGGTGTCAGTTAGTAGTTTGTAGAATTTTCACTGTAGTTGAAAGTAGCTGTGCTGGTAAATTTTTTACTAGTCAAATTTTTTAATTTAACACTTTTTCGCCATATTAAAAACATAACATCTGAGTGTTTCTGTAAACTTCAATAATATAGATAAAAAAAAAATAATAAATTAATACTCTTAGTTGAATAGCGAAATCACTTTTACCCTAAACCAACAATTGATGGAAATTAAAGAATACTCACAAAAATGTAACACACTCAAATAATCTCTGAATTCAGCCATTGAAAATGTTAAAAGCTTTTTGAAAACTTGCTCTTACTACGAACAAAAATAGAGAATTGTTGGTAAACTTTCTGGATTCCTATACTATTTAATTTTATGCTAAACAAAGCTTTTCCCGGAGTTTATCTTTATTTACTAAAAAGCTTTAGCATTCAACATGTTTATGTTGTCTAACAATTGTTGTACCTTTTAAATACAGTAACAACACACTGACTTACCAATACACTAAAGAAACTAGTAAACAAACACACGCGCACGCACTTGAGCACACTCGCACACGTACACGTACACAAACACCCTATATATAAAATGTTGTGCTACTGGCATTTTACATGCATCAAGTGAAAATCAGTTTTTCCCGGGTACTCGATTGGTAATGTTGTCAGTATTTTTTGGGCAAACGGAAGACAATTTTAAAGTTTGATGTCTGTTCAATAGAGAACATAATTAAAATACACATTAATGATTAAATAAAGATTAAGGAAAAAATTAAAAAAAATTATTTTATTAAAAAATAGTTAATGCCAATTTTATGTAACAAAATAAGGAAATATTAACAAAAAATAATTGTGACTTGATTGTGTTATTTAAGTGGGTCTTTTGTGCTAAAAATATCAAGTGCTTCAACATCAAGCCACACAGTACATTTTGAATATCAACAATCAAATTAGTAAAACCACACAAGGGGAATAATTTCCCACTTTACGAGAAGGATACAATTTTATTAAAGGTGCGTTATACTTGAATAAATATTTCTTCATTTTTATTACATTTTTTACAAGCAAATTCAATTAAATTTTATCAGACGGCAACACTTGATTGCATTTACGACTTAATATTCAAATATTTTTTTTACTTGCCAAACACAAAATCGTGTTAAATTTTTATTTATGATATTAAATATCAAAAATAACTGAAAATAAGTAATAAATTAATATCATAAAAACGGAAATCAACTTATACGATTATCATTAAATTATTATTTTTTTTTGTTGTTATTATCCAACTTTGCCTTTCTAAAGGTAAAATAAATAAACAAAACACAGTATCCTTGACATTAAATTTATGAATATGGGAAATGATTATTTTTATGTTGCTTTTTATACATTTATGCAGACATATACTCGTACTTACATATATGTTAGTATTTATGGGCACAAGAGTCGCTATACCAAATATATTTTGCCAAATCGATAAAAAAAAGTAAATTTAAGCTAAAAAGAAAAATCTTTTCGTTATTTAAATTATTATTCTAGTTTTCCAGATATACCATTATATGAGCTGGTTTTTTGAATGTAGTATAAGTACATTTTTTATATATTGAGATATTTAAGGGTTTGCGTTTGAATCAATTTTTTTAATATTGGCCAACTTTAATCAATGCGAGTGATGTTTTTTGCACTATATACCTTTTAGATTTTATTATGAAATAATAATTACTGAAATTATTAGAAAAAATAAACGTTTTTTTAGCTCCACATGGACTTGTTCCACTTTAAAAAATAACATATTATCTATATAAATAAAAATGAAATGCTGTCGTTTTTAAGCGCATAACTTGAGAATTTCGCTAATTTTTTGTTTAGATCTTCATTATAGCCCAACTCAGCTTTTTATGGTAAGAAAAATTGACCACGCCCACTTTAACGCCTAATTTTAAATTTTATCTAATTTCAAAGATTTGGAAAATTTTTTTAGATCTTCACCATAACCAAATTTGGTTTTTACAGTAAAAAAATTGACCACGCCCACTTTAAAGCCCAATTTTTTTGGTTTATCTAATTTCAAAGAACGACTGCACCGACTTAGCTAACTTTTTCTATAGATCTTCATCATAACACAACTTAGATTTTTGCGCTGACAAAGTGGCGGGCACAGCTAGTAAGAAATAAAAACAAGCAAATTTAAGTCTATATTTTTATAGACATAAGCTTTACTAAAATGGATTTTTAAGTAAAAAGTAATTGTTAAAATAAAGACATTTACCTACACGAATAGCCAAGTTTATTATTGCAGTTATACCAGAAATTTAAAAATGAAATCTACTTCGTTAAGATCTTAAAATTTTTTTTTATAATTTATTTATTGTATCTTCAATATTTTTGAACTAACAATAATTACCATCCAGTGCTAGACAAAAATAACATTTGTTTCACGGATTTTGCAATCATTTGCGGGTCATCCCTCTAATGTACGGCCAAGAAAAGCAGTATCTCTTCTTTTTAGTCGAATGTAACCAGGTTCATTCAGCATGCTACACGCCAAAGGGTTTAGATGAGATTCAAGCCTCTTTAGATAGGTGACTGCGTGTTTCGCTATTTCTGCTTTAACTGATGGCATGTTTAGGTCTTTGTGTATGTTCGAATTTTTTATTATTTTTGGCTTATTTCTGCCAATAAGCCAATTTAGTTGTACTGCTTTTAGTTTCATTTGTGTTAACTTGAAATCTATGTGGCTTTTCCAAGTAAGGCGACAGTCAAGATGTATACCCAGGTATTTAACGTCTGAAAGCTGTGGTATCATTTGGTTATTTATGCGTATAGGAGGGCATGAGTCCCTACGCAGTGTGAAAGTTATGTGAGTACATTTTTGCTCCTTCACTTTTATTCTCCATTTTTCTAGCCATTTTTCCAAATTGAGTATGTGGTCTTGTAAAATTTGTGATGCTTCTTGGGCACTTTCATGAATATTTAAAAAAGCTGTATCATCTGCAAAAGTTGATGTGTGGACTAGGGTGCTAATTGGCATATCTGATGTGTACAGTAAATATAAAATTGGTCCCAAAATACTACCTTGGGGAACTACGGCTTCAATGATCTGTGGCGAGCTTAAAAAGTCACCTTCTTTTAGTTAAAACTTGAGATTCGGTTAATAATCTTTTAAGAGCTTATACAAGTTTTCGGGCAAGTTCAGCTTTAGCTTTAGGCCTTCGTGCCAAACCTTATCGAATGTTTGAGAAATCTCGATAAAAAGCGCAGTGTTTTTTTCCTCAAAGGTCGTTTTTATTACATTTACTAATCTGTGTGTTTGTTGAATCGTACTATGTTGTTTTCTAAAGCCGAATTGATGGTTCGGAATACATCCTTTGCCGCTAAGAAGAGAGATTTCTTAAATGAAAGAAAAAAATATTTTAAACCTAATTTTAGTTTACACTTAGCATAGTATTTAAGGTCAATAGGTGGTATATCTATACATATAATTAAACTATAACAGGACCATTTCTGTACTTTCAAAAACAACATATTATAAGAAATAAAAACAGAAGCAAAAAACAGGGGCAACCTTTAATTTTAAAATTAAAGTCGTATTCACGAAAATTACATCACTATTGGAAGACCCTTTACATTTTAGTAATTGTTGTCATAGCGTCCATGGTAATTCACTTTTTACAAAAATATACATGCGCTTACCTATTGCGGTTCAAAAAATAAGATAAGATACGTAAAAAACACTGATGGTACACCCTTTGCATATTGGTAATTGTTACAGCGGCCGAAGAACAACATCTATACTGTAAAGATTTCAAAAATCTATCTATTACGTTTCAAAAAATAAGGCTATGTACGTACAAGTAAGTCATCTCTCTGTCGGAACATCCTTTAATTTTTTATAGCGGCCATGGCAGTTCTCTTTCTGTGAATATATCATCTGTGCAAATTATAAGAGTCTACCTGTTACGGTTCAAAAAATAAGGCGTTATACATGCAAATCACGTCACTATCGGAAAACCCTTTATTTTTTACTGTTTTTATAGGGGACATAGTAATTTGTGAAAATTTCAAGAGTCTATCTATTATGGTCAAAAAATCAGGCCTTATACATGCAAATCACACCACAATCGGAACACCCTTTAATTTTTAGGTTTATTTCTTTATAGTTGCTTATGTAGCGAACTAAGTTTTAATTACTGTTTGTAAATCTTTAGTCCATGCCTCTTACAGTTCAAGAAATAAACGCATATTCGTGAATAACACTCCTCTATCGGAACACCCTATAAGTTTTAGTATTTGTTGCTATAGCGGCAACAGCCATACATCATCTGTGAAAATTTTAAGAGTCTAACTATTACGGTTCCAGATATAAAAGGCGCTGACAGATGGCCAGACGGACAGACATTGTAGCGAAAACAATAGAGTTACGTTTTTACTTTGGTAGGATCTTTAAATAAAAAAAATATTTTAAACTAAATATTCCTTTACAGTTTGCACAGATAATAAAACTATAACAGGACCATTTCTGTACATGAAATATTATTTGAAAAGTTGGTTGCTGGTGCAGTTAGTAATCGAAATGGAATACAAAACTTCAATTTTTGGAATTTTTGTCTGTCTGTTTGTGTTCGCATCACGACGAAACTGCTAAATGGATTTTAATAAAATTGTATGAAGAGGTACCTTAGTATCTTTGTTCAAATATAGGATACTTTGTTTGCAAAAATATCTCATTTCCAAGAAAAAGTAGTCAAAGCACGCAATTATGCCGATTTAAAGATACTGCAAACTAGGCTGTATTTTTTATTTCTGAAAGCAGGATATTTTAAATACTGTTACCAGAACTCTACAATAATTTTAGAATTTAGTATAAATTTCAGGATTTTATTCACCTATGGTTACCTCTATATAAAGAAAAGGAACAAACCATTTTTTTTTCATACTACATACAATTGCTCAACCGCCTCTGTTTAATGCTTCGTCTCGGCTTGTTCCTTTGCTTGATTTTCATTTTATTTGAAGTGTGATATTGTGAAAACGAAATGTTATGTTACGTTACATTAGGTAACAATCACAACAATTGTCATTAGATTTTTTTTCTTACAAAATGCAATGGAAATTTGTTAATGAGCAGCGTGCCCTGAAGTAGCAATAATCAGTAATAATTGCAATAAGAGCGGTCTTATTCCACATTCAAAAGAAATATTTTTGCGATAGCATTGTACAGCAAAATAGGGGCACCAGACGCTTGATGAAAAGATCTGTAGTTTTATAATACGGGTTCTCTTCGAGGCCCGACCAGTACCCAAAGGTCTGGTACCACGGGAATCAGTAGCCCCACAGAGACCCTCTCATCTCTGTGACCGGTTATTGGTGAGGTACCCTTCGGGGGTACATGTGGTGGTTTTGGGTTAAGATCGATGTATGCAGAGCAGGCGCATTGTGGATCAAAATGTGCTGTTGCATTTTGAACAGAAGGAGTTGGATAGCCTCCAACTCCTAAGCAAGAGGTTAGAACATGGCTCCATGGCTTGACATGTTCTAAAAATTGCTATTCACTGTGACTGTGCAACTCACCTAATTCGTTTATCGTGTCTCTTACACAGGGCACGTTATCGTAGGGTGTGCCGTTACTACACAGTGGGGGCGCTAGTCAACATCTTTATTTCACTCAGTGGTAAGACCCCCATCGAATAAAGGCCCACGGCTAGGTATCGACGTAAATCTTGACCCCATCTGTACAGCAAAATTGTTTATTTTATATCAAAATAGAACTTCATGGAAATTGTGATTATAACTATGGAGAAAAGATGAGTATAGCTCATTATAATTACCGTTAACTTAGTTTTTTTTTTTTTAAAGTGGACTTATACCACAGTTCATATATAAAACTAAGAAAGGTGCCCAACAATTATAAGCATAACTCTGTAATGGTTAGCCGCATTACCTCAAGTAAAACATTCGAAAATCCACACTTCAATTACGTTTTGACTATAGGAACATTGTGCTGTGGTAACAAGTTTCAGAGATATCAAAAAAGCTATGTGGAAATAAAGAATATTTTCAAGAATATTTCGACTATTTTTGTTTTTGGAATTTTAAAAGATAGCAAGCGAATAAAATTCTATTGAATTGTTGCAAACACATGTATAGGCAACCTTTTTTTAAACAAAAAACTGTCACATCTCATTAAAAAAGCAGCACAGAGTAGTATTTTGCCAATCTAGCCGGACATTAGGTCAAAAATTACATTTAAGAAATTGTAACAATTTAATTACTCAGCTCGGCAAAATTCTGCATCGTATACAGCATTTTCAAGGCTTTTGCTTAAGATGTGTCGTTTTGGGACACTTTTGACTAAATTGCATACGTTTTTAGCGACTTTTTACGATGTTGAGAGTTTTTCAATATATTTTTTTTCGCTAAACGAATAAAGATTTTGTATTGATTTTTTTCCGAGAAAGGCTATATAAATAGCGACTGATATTATTTTTTAAAAAGTTTTATTTTAAACTAGCCATACCCTATTTCGGCTGCAATTGCTTTTGAAGACTTAAAAGGGCTCTTTTAAGACGTAGTAGATAGACACGTTTTGTGGGGTATACCATGGTCGTCTGTTGTTTGTTTCCATTTTCAATATATTTTTTTATGTGGACAAAAAATACGGAACGTCCCAGGCTGTTTGAAATTTGTCTTCAGGATTTTCCTTATTTTTTCAAGTTTTTAGCTCTGATTCGTTCTTTAGAATTGCAATGCTTATTTCTACCCATTTTCTATTAAAATACACACTTATTGTTAAATAATTTATTATAGTTTTTAAATCTTCTTACTACTTGTTATGTAACGATAAAATAATAAGAAAATATCACTTTTAGTTTTCACCGAATTCGATAAATTTTGTTTATATACCTATTATTATGATCAGTTTACTTCGGCACTTTGCACAAACCGTTAACTGACAAAATATAAATAAAGCAGCACTTGCCATATTTTTGAAAATAGTAACGCTGCCACATACAATAACTTTCATTTAAAAATAATAATTAGTTATTTATTCATATTTAAATATTAATAAATTTATACGATTTTCAATTAAAAGAAAATATATAAAGAGAATAAAAATATAGAAAAAATGTGTACTTGGTAGCATGATATAATAATAGAAGGTAATTCCATTCTCTCTTTTTGTCGCCATATTAACGTTCTGACATTTGCGGGAATTATTTAAACTTGTGCTACCATATCACATACTTTGTGAAATCACATTTTGCGTTTTTTCCTTTATTTGTTTTTTTTTTCTAAATTAAAAACAGAAACAAGCCTTAAGTTTATGTGTCTAAATAAGCAAACGAAAATTGTTTTCCATACGATAGTATTAAACTTTTGCATAAATTCACAAATAGGATTTTTTAATTTCCCTATATCTGACTAAAGTGTATAAGTTCTCGTTTTCTTATTATGTACAACTTACCAAAGGCACCCCTGGTATGTTAATTAAAGGAAATATATTTTTTAACTTAGATGGGAAGCTAATCTGCCGGGAGTATTAAGAAAAATTGACAATTTCAATATCATAAGAACTTAAAATTAAAAAGTTTGGTTAAATTTATTATGAATGAGGGGGCTGCATGCAAAATAGCTCTATGCAAAATTGCTTAAAATCAAAAATGAAAAATAACCCAAGGAATCCGCGTGCAGAATTGGGTAATATTTTATATAAAAAGTAACCCCAAAATATGGAGTGCTTTTCGTAATTTTTTAAAACTTTTCAAATAGACAATTATCCAAAACGTTTTAATGAAATATGGTGATACCATATTTGAGCGGTTTTGTATTCACCCTTATGCTACTTGGCGACGACGACATCGTCGCACAGTGGCTGAAAATCGTTTTTCGTTGGCCAAAAGTAAATTTTTTTTTTGTCACCGATTTTTAAAATTTTTACGTCATTTTGTAGTTAATATATCCAAATTAAGGTAGCCAAAAAATTATGTTAAAATATTGATAATTGTGGGCGTGGCATGCTGTCAAACTCAACTTTTTTTTTAATTTCAGAAAAAGGTGTTTTTCTTTGGTTTTTTATCAAAATTAAATGGTTAGTACTCGCAAGCTATCATCGATAATGGTCTGCGGTTTTTTTTATAATGTTGGTAGGATTATTGTCTTTAGTTGTTGTAAGTAGACACAGCTCTAGCGTTTAATATTAGGGGCGTTATGAAATATTTATGAAATTACTATATTTTCCTCAAATTTAAACTTTAGTGGAATAGAACTTCTAGGGAACAAAAGGGAACAAGAAACGTATACAACCACGAGAAAGGTGAAAGTGTCCTCTTTAAGGCTATATATACTTTTGCACCCGCCACGAGCCGCCTGTAGAACACTTTTTTCATTTTAATGAAATTACTCGAAAAAAATTCATATACAATGGTGTATTAAATTTTCACTTTTTTGCCTAAAAGTTTATTTTTTTTAGTTTAGGCTACGTATAACTAAAAAAAATAAATATAATACATTCGAAAGGGTTTTATGGCTTTGTTTTGATCAGCAAAAAATAAGTAATAAAATTATCACAATGGGCTCTACAGGAAGCATATGATCTCTTTCTAAATTTACCTGTTATCAAATGTTAGGGTCAACCAAAGTCATAAACAATTTTATAACAATAATTGCGACATTAAACCACTAAAGTTAAAAAACAACCCCATATTGACGCATGAGTGCAGTTTTGTTCAATTTAAGCGCTACCTGCTATGAAATTAAAGATCAGTGTGTGAAGAACATGTATATAAAAATTTATAAAAGTACGGATTCGTTAAGGGATTATTCATTAATAACTTAATCGTTTAAGTGTACGGATAAAACGTAACAAACGCAAATAAAAATATTCAAAAGAAAATGGAGAGCTTCAGTTATAAAGAACTGGCCGAAGTGTATTTTAGAAACAAAAATCAGGAAGATGTTCTTAGTTACGTTAAAATAAAATTAAACTTAAATTCGTGTAGCAGCGAAATGCAAGAGCAATTATATAATTTCGTCAAAGCACTAAAAAAACGCTACAAAGAAGTTATGTACAGTAAACAAAAATTTTATATAAAAAGTGCAAAGTGGTTAGAAGGTTAGTGGACAATTGCAGCGATAGATCTAAGAGGCGGAAGCTTAAAGATATTAACGATGCCTTTGGTTCTACAAATATAAAAGAATCTTTCCTACATCAATTACGATCACAGAACCAATTTACAAAAGTGGATATCATTGAAAAAGTTGTTAAAGCTAGTCCACCGAGAACAAAACGGATTCTTAAAAGTATACCAACTCCGAATGATGCAATACAGTACACAAATGAGGAGGCATTAGCATTATTTCTGGATTTGAAATTAACAAAACAGCAATATATTAAACTCAGACAGCGTGCGATTGAAAAAGGCTCAAATATATATCCAGAATATCATCACATAACCGCTGGTAAAATGGACTGTTTGCCATCAAAGGACACTAATCCAATCACACCAATTTCGGCAGAGGTACAACTACAATCTCTACTTGATCACACAGCCGCACGCTTGCTGCAATCAATAACAGGAAATGAGTTGAAGAAATACGGAAACACAAAGTTAATTCTTTTCTGTAAATGGGGATGTGATGGTTCTTCGGGACAAAAACAATATAAACAAGCTGTATGTGAAAATATTTCTGACTCAGATATGTTCATGGTATCATTTGTACCATTGCGATTGAAAAAGATCAACCCAATTAAACCAAGTCCCAGCAAAATCATTAGATAATACCGATGCATATGAATTTGGATTATCACCACTACACGCAAGAATACGACTTATGGAACACATACTAAAAATCAGTTATGATTTGGATTTCGGGTCTTCAGGATCAATAAGAAACAACGTGACCAACAAAGAGTTAAGAAGTTCAAAAAAGAAACATGTTCAAGATGAATATCGCAAACGTAGGCTGATTATAGATCAGCCAAAACAAGGGTCAGGCAATACAAATGATGGCAATACCGCAAGAAGATTCTTTTCAGATCCAGAAACAGCATCTGAAATAACAGGAGTGGATTTCAACCTTATTTTCAGATTTAAAATAATACTAGAAGTACTTGCGTGCAATGAAGAAATTGACTGTAGAAAATTTGGAGATTATGCTAAGGAAACTGCAAAAATATATACAACTAACTACCCATGGAGAAATATGTCTGCAACAGTTCACAAAATCCTTTATCATGGTGAAGATGTCATTAAATATCATTTGGTGCCACTTGGAGATCTATCAGAGGAGGCTCAGGAAAAAAGGAACAAGGATTACATATTTTATAGAGAGCACAATACTAGGATAATTTCACGGAATTCAACAAATGAAGATTTATTTAATATATTATGGGCAACGTCAGATCCGTTCATATCCAGCATTCTAAATCAATGGAAAGTGGACCATCGGGATTTAGATGAAGAAGCCAAAAAACTACTAAAGAACAGAAATAGCACAGAACAAAATATGGAATATTTGCAATTAATATTTAAGTCAAATGAATAAAAATTGTATTTTCTTGTTGCTTAACCAAAAAAAAAAAAAATTTTTTTTGGGGGGGGGGGGGGGGGGGTGAGGTGAAGGTAGCGCAGAAGATCCGAGTACATTTTCCATTCGTCATGAAAGCTTAAAAATTAATTTTTTATGCAATCTAGGCTTAGGTAATACAATTTGTTAATTATTGACACTATTTTTCATATAATATGCTATATAAACGTCCACAAAAAGGGGGCGGGGTCCAAAAATAAATTTTTATGATTTTCTGGCTCCAGGGTAAAGACCTTGAACCTTCTTTGACATAAAAATGTTTCATTTGCTTAACAAATTTACAAAAAAAACTTGTAAAAATGTGTAGTTTTTCAGTTTAGTTCTTCTTAGGGGAATTTTATCCCCCTGGTCCGATTTGGCCCATTTACGAACTTAGCCTGCACTATCCTTCAAGATATATATGTACCAAATTTCAAGGGTCTAGCTCTTTTCGTTTAGACTGAATCGTGTTCATACAGACAGGCGAATGGACAGACGGCCGGATGGACAGACGGACGTATGGACAGACGGACATAGCTATATCGTCTTAGATTTCATCACTGATCAAGAATATATATGCTTTTTTGGATCTTAGAGGGTTATTTTACTATGTTACACACAGAATAAACCCATATTTCACTCTGAAAGTTAAAAATATTAAAATGTTCAACTTTGACCTCGAATTCCTTAAAAAGTCCTCAATCAATTTTAATGTAATTAAAACTGAATCAAGCTGAGCTAAATATCTATCCATTAAAAAAAAAATTATTTCAATATTTTGATCGGTTCAAAAGTTACAGAATTTTGGCCAACGAAAAACGATTTTCAGCCACTGTGCGTCGTCACTTTTGACCGAACATTTATATTGATGTCAACTTCAATTTGATTATAATTTTGCATTTCCTAATGGTCTTATGACGACGTCGACTGCTTATCGATAACACTGTTCTGTAGAGAAATATTCTTTTAAAAAAAATTTTATGTTTTGAAATGATTTCAAATGCTTAATAAGAATCTCATTTAAGTTTTTTTCAATCACGTCGAGATTTGCCATTTCTTTAACTAATTTTACGAACTGGGTCAAAATTGCTACTTTAAATTTTGTTGGCACTTCAGTCGTTTTTAAAAACCAAGGCGACGAAATCGCTTTCGGTACAAGAAAAATTCAACGTCACATATTCTTACAAAAACCAAATAAAATTAAAAAGTCATCGATAAATGTTGATGTCGACAAAGGGAATACCAATTTAATTTAGAGAAAAGGTCGTCGTATTATGTCGACAACGCCTAATGTAATAGGAGTGAGTATCAAGAAATTCATCAATAAGAGTTTAAATACAACGGTTTATGTCCTAAAAACTAACTAAGTAGTTACGTTGTCTACCTAAAACTGCAGAATTGTTAACATTAAAGATTTATTAGAATTAAAAAAAATATCAATGCACTCACTGCCAGTTTTCAACTTTTTATATTTTTTTTTTGCCATAATTCCATTTTTTTACGGTAATTATTTATTTGGCGATTTTTAATTTTTGATTTGTGGCGATTTTTCATAAGGCAGCAAAAGATTGTAATATATTTTTTTTCTCAATATAAAAGTGTACCTATAAAAGATTAAGGAAATCATAATCTACAACAAGATTTATTCCTCATAAGTTTCATTATTAAACCAAAGTACGTTTTTATTTAACGTTATTTATGTAAATTACACACTTTTTTAAAATAATTTCCAAAATAATTTTTTTTCGTTTCTACTTGTGGCAACACTATTTTTTTCTCTGTTTATATAAAAACATACTTCAATAATTCCGGCAAACTTCAAACATTTTTGAAATGGAACTACCTTGTATTATTATATCATGCTTGGTAGTATAATATAAAAAGAAAATAGAGTTTACAAGTGTAAAACAATTACAAAAAATCTCTATCTTCTATGAAATATAATGTAAAATTAAAATTTCTTATATTCTATTTCTTTGATAAGTTTGTTTAAATAGAAAATTAATAATAATTGAAACTACCGGGTAGATCGATACAAATAGTACTAATGACGGACGTAGCTGTCTAGAAAATGCATTCTGCTTTGCTGGTATCTAATTTTTCTTTATCTCTTTATAATTAAGAACTTAAGCCTAATATTATTTAGGCTTAAGTTCTTATCTTATCTTTATTAATTAATAAATTTGGTATACCTATCATTATGATCATGGGTGCATAACTTTTTTATTCTATCTTTTGGTTTGCTTAAAAATCTACTTAATGTATTATACGTTTTGCATGCCATCCTAAATTAAATTGCATCAAATATTTCTGATTTTTAAATAAAAATAACAAATGTGTAAACAATTTTCTTTGTCAAATTATATACATATGTATCTAATTATTATTTACACTATAACGTGAGTTGTATGTATTGCTCATTTATGTAGATGATGATTTATATGGTACATAAATTAGCAAAATTGAAATCGTTGATAAAAATTATAAATAAAAAAATTTTGTAAATTTTTTAATCATAATATAATCGCATAATTGAACCTACAACCATATAATTTAATAATAATATGTTTTTCTTAGATTATGGTTACCTCAACATTATTATTTCTTTGCGTCTAGACTATCAGTGTGGGGGCTGTGAATTCTATTCCTCCAGTGACACCGGGGTGTTTAACAATAACGAGTAAAAGTTTTTGTGACTATGCTCGGTAAATCGACCTGGAATATAGTTTTTAGTTGTAATATAAAATTTAACAAATAAATAGATAAAAAAGGAAAAAATTTTAAGAAGTTTATTTTAAAATTCTCTTCAAATTCCACTATATATTTTTTTATTTTTTTTCAAAAACAAAATTAAAAAAATAAGAAAATAACATCAGACTTATAACATCCTGTTTCACTAATCTTTTACTCAGATTTAGTGAAATGATAAAGTTAAAATTTAATCTGCACATCTAAATTTTTTTTCTGCAGGAAAACATTTTATTTCTCAACAGGTATGTTCTGGATTCTACTTTACAGTAAAAGTAATTAGTATTCACTTCATTTTGACTCTTTGGTGTTCTGCATTCTGCATTCTACTTTTTACGTTTCATTTCTGTTTTATTTTCGAACATTAATTCGACATGTTCTGCAAACTATTTTGACACAAAAAGTAGTAATTTGAAAATACTTTTGAATTTCATTGTGAAATGGAAGGCTTTCACAGCAATATATAAGCACAATTACAATTACAATGGAATAATACGATCAGATTAACGTCACACAGGATGTATTATCGTTGTGTTTTGTGAAAAACAATCTAGATGTGCCAAAAATATTTACAAAAGAAGACCATATAAAATTGGAGGAGTTATGAAAAGAGCTTTGAACAGTAATAGTCATCCAACAGGGGTTATTTCTGGTTGGAAAAATGCGAGTTGCAGTCGTTAGTGGAGAAAAATCATACACTGCTAAAGTATCATTCAACAAATTTCTGCTTATAAAAATGGAGGAAGCTGTGTTGGTCAATTGTGTAGGATTTTCACCGCAATTGAAGGCGTTGAAAATGCACCTCAGTGATCTGTTTTGTGAAAATATTACTAGCAAAGCTAGTAAGCTGAGGCACGTCTTTTATTAAATTTGTGTTGAGGAGTACCAACTTGAGAATCCCTATCGTAAATAGTTATTATTATATAAATTTTAACCAAAAAATTCATAATGAAGAAGAAATGCTACACGATGAAGAAGTACACCAACATAGTGACCACTACTCTTCCCAAGAAATTTTCAAATATGACTATTATAGATCCATTAAGTACTCCCTGGACCACCATATGTATATGGTGTGTTTTTCCATATTGACCACTAATCTTCCTTTCTTAATTTATTTTGGAAAATCCAATATTTTAGGAACAAAAAGTATCCCTCGGATCAATATTCTCAAGTGTTTTTCCAAGTCGTATTGGAGGCTACAATGATTGGATTGATAATTGCAGTGAATGGTTTAAGAATAACAAGGCTCTGTTGACTGCAAAATGAGCTCTGTTAAAATATGTGGTTTTTGTCTCTGCTAGTTAAATTCGAATTTATCTTCACACCCATAAAACTAAAGAACTGGTTTTGCAGAACATGAAAAATAAAATGTTTACATTTAAAATCGTATTTTACTTTTATTCTACAACTTTTCTGAGACTTGTCTCATAGTCTCATCCATTTCAGTATAGGAATTAAAAAACCCTAATTTCCAATAACCATCATTAAAAAATTAATCCCAACTCAAGTAAAGGCATATAATTAGATTTGTAGCGAAATCAATTTCAAATTGCTTCTCAGAATTAATTATCATTGCTTTTTTCTAAAATCAATACAAAAAAAAACAAAAAAATATATATAAAAATAAAAAGAAGGCAAACAAAAAGTGAACAACTCAAATGAAATGACATCAATTTGATTAAATGAAATTAAATGATTGAGTATCCTTAATCTCAATGAATTAGAATTAATGACAAAATGTAAAAAAACATGTTTTTAATGCCTTTCGTCTTAACAGTCATTAGGAAATTAAAAAAAAAAAAAAATAAAAAAAAAATACTTTAATCAAGCAAGAGTCATGTATTACAATTGTTAGGAGACTGCACATTCTTAACGAAACAATTCGTACTGGGATTTACTGCTTTAAACTAAATTTAATTATTAGTTGTTATTGTTTGGCTGCAGGTCTTAGTAAATAAATAAAAAACTTTTGTGATTTTTATTTAAATATTTTTATTTTTCCCAATATTTCGATTAGCGTCGCTAATCATCTTCAGGGGTCTGGATAAATACATAAAACAATTATTATTAATATTAAACAAAAAACAAAAACATAATATAACGAAGATAATTACATGTAAAAAAAATAATAAAATAATTAACACAAAAACTTCACAAAAACACTTGTGTCTATTCTTATTGGATTTCTTTTACTAAACTAATTTGTCGATCGTCTGTGTTTGCTTATTATTTGTCTATATATGTGTGCACAATTTTCTGTGTCTTGTCTGTAATTGAGACGAAGTTCTGGGTTAACATTAATTATGTGTAGCATCTCTAATGTGTATCTCCTTGAGTAATTTCTCTCTTCTTGTAATATTTGTACTCCTTCAAAATGTGGTTTGTGATTTGTTAGCGTACAGTGGGCTGCTAGTGCAGTTTTTTGTTCAAGTGGTTTGTCAATAGCTTTTTGGTCTGATTTGTGAGATGATATTCTAGTCTTAAGTTTTGTTTTTGTCGTCCCAACGTATACTTTGTTGCATATATTGGGCCCGTCACCACTGCACGGAATTTGGTACACAACATTTGACTTTTCTTCCTTTTTAATTTTTGATTTTGTTTTACTAAACAACTGGTTTACAGTGTTGTCCGTACTAAATGCTAGTTCAAATTTTTCTTCGTCATAAATATCTGAGTTTTTCCATCTTTCAGAGAGTCCAGAAATGTATGATATACTTTTATATCTTTTTGGTTCTTTTTCCTCTTGTTGTTTGTTGTTTCTTGAACGTTTTATTAAATTTTGAATAGTCTTTATTGGGAAGTCATTCATTCTTAAAATATTCTTTATTTTTGCTATATTTTCATTATGGAAATCCGTGTCACTTATTTGAAATACTCGTCTTATGAAATTTGATGCTGTATTTATAATTATTCTTCTAGGGTGCTTAGAATAAAAATTGATTAATCGTCCAGAAGCAGTTGGTTTTTGATACCAGTCAACTTTTAAGTTGTTTCCTTTCCTTATGGTGATCGCGTCTAGATATGGCAATTGGTTGTCCTTTTCTTCCTCCATGGTGAATTGTATTTGTTCATTAAAGGAATTTAATTTCTTGAGGGTGTCATTGATTTTGTCTTTTTTCACTATTGCGAATAGATCATCTACGTATTTTATCATAATCCTTGGTTTTTCGTCCATTTTATCCAATGATAAATCCAAAAGCTGTTCCATAATTATATCAGCTATGACTGGTGAGGCTGGTGAACCCATCGGCATTCCTTTTCTTTGTTCATAAATTTTGTCGTCATACTTTAAATATCTGCTATCTTTGATACAAAACCTTAGAATGTCTATAAATAAATTTTTAGGTATATTTGTATGTGTCTCCAAAATATTCCATTTTTCTTCAATTGTCCTTAAAGCTAAATTAATCGGTATACTTGGGAATAGTGAAACTACGTCAAAAGAAATAAGTACTTCGTCATCGGCGATGTAAGTGTTGTTTATTTTTAAATTGAATTCTACTGCATCCTTAATATTATATTTTGAATTTTTCGTCATATGTTTTAAAATATCTATCATATATTTGGAAAGTCCGTAAGATGGTGAATTTATCGATGAACATATAGGCCTCAGAGGGGTTCCATTTTTGTGTATCTTAGGTAGTCCATATATCCTAGGAGCTGTCGCAGTTTTTATAGTTAATTTATTCTTTTCATATATGTCAATTAGTTCTAGTTTGTATAATTTATTTACAAATAAGTTATTTTTATTTTGTAAAGTCGATGTAGGATCTCTCTTCAAACGACGATATGTGCAAAAATCCTGTAAAATTATTTTCATTTTCTCCTCATATTCACTTTTGTCCATTGCTACGGTTTTATTTCCTTTATCGGCTTTTAAAATAAGTATGTCGTTATTTTTGTTCAAAAATTGTTTTGACTGGCCCACTGTGTCAAGTATTACTCTATCCCTTTGGTTAATTGTAGTTTTTTCCAAATGGTTGTCTAGTAATGATGTTAATTTAATTCTTGCGTTTTCTTGTTTCTCCTTATTTTCAATTGTTTGTACACAATCTTCTCCTTCAGCAATGCATTTAAAAAGCGGGAATGTTTTATTTGTTGTTGGTAAAGCATGTTTGGGACCTAGTGAGAGTAGCCACTGTATATTTGTTGGTATGTTTTTATTTGTTTTGTTTATAAACCACTCTTTGTTGTGCTTAATATTTAATTCTTTGTCCAGATTTAACTTTAATGCTTTCAGTTTTTCAATGTGTCTCATTTTATTGTTGTTATTGTGTTTACTAAGTAAAATGTTTTCGCTTTTAAAAAATAACTCACTGTCGTGTTCGTCTAATTCCTTTTCTAGTCTTTCTTTAGTTATTGCTTGTTGTTTCGTGTTATTTTTAATTTGTTTATGTTTATGTTGTATTAACATTTTTAAAATTTTTATATGAAAATTACAAATAAGTTTTGACAAAGGTTTCTTAACATTTTCTGGTATTCTATTGTTAATTTTAAAAATATTATTAATGTTATTTGTTGTGTTTTGTATAAAGTTTGGAATAATACCTGATCGTTTACATTTTATTAGAAAAGTAGTTGATGATTTTAACTTTGATTGTAGTTTATTGTTTTTTGAATAATTTTTAATAAATATGTTGGTGTTCTTGTTATATTTTCCTTTTATTTTGTTGTATAGAGCCATTGTGACTTTTCGGTGTGCCTTCCGTGTGGTGTTATGTATGTTTTTATAGTTGACCTTTTGATGGCTAATTATTAGTTGTTATTGTTTGGCTGCAGGTCTTAGTAAATAAATAAAAAACTTTTGTGATTTTTATTTAAATATTTTTATTTTTCCCAATATTTCGATTAGCGTCGCTAATCATCTTCAGGGGTCTGGATAAATACATAAAACAATTATTATTAATATTAAACAAAAAACAAAAACATAATATAACGAAGATAATTACATGTAAAAAAATAATAAAATAATTAACACAAAAACTTCACAAAAACACTTGTGTCTATTCTTATTGGATTTCTTTTACTAAACTAATTTGTCGATCGTCTGTGTTTGCTTATTATTTGTCTATATATGTGTGCACAATTTTCTGTGTCTTGTCTGTAATTGAGACGAAGTTCTGGGTTAACATTAATTATGTGTAGCATCTCTAATGTGTATCTCCTTGAGTAATTTCTCTCTTCTTGTAATATTTGTACTCCTTCAAAATGTGGTTTGTGATTTGTTAGCGTACAGTGGGCTGCTAGTGCAGTTTTTTGTTCAAGTGGTTTGTCAATAGCTTTTTGGTCTGATTTGTGAGATGATATTCTAGTCTTAAGTTTTGTTTTTGTCGTCCCAACGTATACTTTGTTGCATATATTGGGCCCGTCACCACTGCACGGAATTTGGTACACAACATTTGACTTTTCTTCCTTTTTAATTTTTGATTTTGTTTTACTAAACAACTGGTTTACAGTGTTGTCCGTACTAAATGCTAGTTCAAATTTTTCTTCGTCATAAATATCTGAGTTTTTCCATCTTTCAGAGAGTCCAGAAATGTATGATATACTTTTATATCTTTTTGGTTCTTTTTCCTCTTGTTGTTTGTTGTTTCTTGAACGTTTTATTAAATTTTGAATAGTCTTTATTGGGAAGTCATTCATTCTTAAAATATTCTTTATTTTTGCTATATTTTCATTATGGAAATCCGTGTCACTTATTTGAAATACTCGTCTTATGAAATTTGATGCTGTATTTATAATTATTCTTCTAGGGTGCTTAGAATAAAAATTGATTAATCGTCCAGAAGCAGTTGGTTTTTGATACCAGTCAACTTTTAAGTTGTTTCCTTTCCTTATGGTGATCGCGTCTAGATATGGCAATTGGTTGTCCTTTTCTTCCTCCATGGTGAATTGTATTTGTTCATTAAAGGAATTTAATTTCTTGAGGGTGTCATTGATTTTGTCTTTTTTCACTATTGCGAATAGATCATCTACGTATTTTATCATAATCCTTGGTTTTTCGTCCATTTTATCCAATGATAAATCCAAAAGCTGTTCCATAATTATATCAGCTATGACTGGTGAGGCTGGTGAACCCATCGGCATTCCTTTTCTTTGTTCATAAATTTTGTCGTCATACTTTAAATATCTGCTATCTTTGATACAAAACCTTAGAATGTCTATAAATAAATTTTTAGGTATATTTGTATGTGTCTCCAAAATATTCCATTTTTCTTCAATTGTCCTTAAAGCTAAATTAATCGGTATACTTGGGAATAGTGAAACTACGTCAAAAGAAATAAGTACTTCGTCATCGGCGATGTAAGTGTTGTTTATTTTTAAATTGAATTCTACTGCATCCTTAATATTATATTTTGAATTTTTCGTCATATGTTTTAAAATATCTATCATATATTTGGAAAGTCCGTAAGATGGTGAATTTATCGATGAACATATAGGCCTCAGAGGGGTTCCATTTTTGTGTATCTTAGGTAGTCCATATATCCTAGGAGCTGTCGCAGTTTTTATAGTTAATTTATTCTTTTCATATATGTCAATTAGTTCTAGTTTGTATAATTTATTTACAAATAAGTTATTTTTATTTTGTAAAGTCGATGTAGGATCTCTCTTCAAACGACGATATGTGCAAAAATCCTGTAAAATTATTTTCATTTTCTCCTCATATTCACTTTTGTCCATTGCTACGGTTTTATTTCCTTTATCGGCTTTTAAAATAAGTATGTCGTTATTTTTGTTCAAAAATTGTTTTGACTGGCCCACTGTGTCAAGTATTACTCTATCCCTTTGGTTAATTGTAGTTTTTTCCAAATGGTTGTCTAGTAATGATGTTAATTTAATTCTTGCGTTTTCTTGTTTCTCCTTATTTTCAATTGTTTGTACACAATCTTCTCCTTCAGCAATGCATTTAAAAAGCGGGAATGTTTTATTTGTTGTTGGTAAAGCATGTTTGGGACCTAGTGAGAGTAGCCACTGTATATTTGTTGGTATGTTTTTATTTGTTTTGTTTATAAACCACTCTTTGTTGTGCTTAATATTTAATTCTTTGTCCAGATTTAACTTTAATGCTTTCAGTTTTTCAATGTGTCTCATTTTATTGTTGTTATTGTGTTTACTAAGTAAAATGTTTTCGCTTTTAAAAAATAACTCACTGTCGTGTTCGTCTAATTCCTTTTCTAGTCTTTCTTTAGTTATTGCTTGTTGTTTCGTGTTATTTTTAATTTGTTTATGTTTATGTTGTATTAACATTTTTAAAATTTTTATATGAAAATTACAAATAAGTTTTGACAAAGGTTTCTTAACATTTTCTGGTATTCTATTGTTAATTTTAAAAATATTATTAATGTTATTTGTTGTGTAAATTTAATATATTAAAGGGGGTTGGGGCAGCAACAAAAAAGAAATAAAAAAATACTTGAAAAACATGATGTGTTGTCTGCTTCAGTTGATAATAAAATGTTGATATCTCTAAGGTATTATGCTCTGATTTTCTTACTTTTTTGTTGTTGAGAGTAAAAAAAAAAATACGAAAAATATGTTCACTTGAAAACTTGACAGAGTTTGAAGGTTTAGAAGATTAAATGCGTTGAGAGTTTTATTTATTTCGTTTTTTGTTTTTGTTTTTCTTTCAGTCTTTTATTGCTTGTCAAAAATATATTTGCACATAAATTCCTTGATTGTGTAGAATTAATTTAGAAGACTTTTCTTCGCCCATAAGTTTAAGTTATATATTTTAAGAACGACTTAAAATAAAATTTATTAACAGTTTAGTAAAACGATTTCAAAGAGTTTTATTTTATTTTTTATCAATTTAAAAATTATTTTATTGGCAAACCAAATAAATTAAGTTTAAGATTAAGTTCAAGTTTTGCAACGGAAGCCCAAAAGTGGTAGAAAATGAGGATCTTTATCAAGGAATCTACCATAAATTAACTCTTTGAATTGGAACTGAATTGGAATTGGAACTGTGGTCTCGAAACAAAAGGTGAGATAACCGAACTGTTTCTCTATAGCAGTAGATATAAAATGCAGGAGTTTTCATTACCAAAAATGTATAGCATTACTCTGGAATTATCGAAATAGGTCAAATATTTTGCTGTAATCCTGGACTGGAAACTCTGGTAGAAACGTAATGCTGAAATCAGTAATCAGAAAAAAACAACCTCTGACAGAAAATGGGAGCTCAAACCGTACATGGTGCCTTGGTGGATGTTAGAAAAATCACCACACCTTTCTAGTTAAAGAGCAAAGCTAAAGGAGAGTCGTAGTCTCTGGAGCAATGTCATCTCTTTAGGCTAATTTGGGAATAATATTGGATATGACCACCCTCGATATCTACATCAAATACGTATCTGTCAGGTCAGCTTAAAGTAAGGTATAAACGTGTTGAATATGACACCTTTCTGCATCAGGTAGGTAAAAACGTCTTGAAAAAGCAGGCAGATATTTAACTCAATACTGAGGAAAAGGAAGATGCCATGCTCGAGATAATGAAGGTCATTCTTTAGGGACGGCTTCAACAGCATGGAGCCGTCAATAAGTGGAAAACAGTTCAAACCTGGACCTAATATGTGCCATTTGCAATTGTCCAAAATCTATTGGCCCTTATTCGGTAAAAGGGAGAAGAGTGGAACAAGGGAAAAATTCTATATCGCTTCTAGTAGCGGCACATATTAGAATCTCTCGTGGTAAGATTTGCGGAAGCTGATTGAAGAAAAAGAAGACTAAGACTTCCCGATCTAGCAAGAACGCTGGCTAAAATGTTTGAGTCAAAAATTCTTTTAGTGCTGCAGAGGCCTTGAACATAATTTTTGTATATAAATTTATTATTTTAAAACCTTTATTTTTTTATACCCTTCACGCGACAGGTAGATCGCAAGAAGTGCATACAGATCTCGGGGATCAATAAACCCCTGAGACGACCGATTTTGTGTTTATTTTTAGGTTGGCACGGTTATTCTGCTTTGATTTGTACTAAAGGCCTTTATAGAAAGCAATACGTATAGCGATAGGCAATAGACCTACAGGGTGCCCACTGGTATCCAGGAGCAGTCAAGAGGCACATGCTTTAGTCTGATCATTCTTACGCAATATAGATTGCAGGAATGTCCTAAATTTTAAAAGAAATTTTCAACAAAATTTTTACAAAACATTTTGAAAAAAATTTATTTTAATTTTTATAAAAAAATTTAAAAAAAACTTTTACGAAAAATTTTTACAACAAATTTTTGCAAAAAATTTTTAAATTTTTTGTCATATATTTCTATGATATTGAAAAACATGAGTGACAAAAATACGAGAGTTGTAGTAAGATAGGGTTCGATATAATATTGTAATGATTTTTCTTGGACTAAAACTTATGTGAAGTACTTAGAATGATCATTTTGTTTTTATAATACAGTTTTTCCAAACAGTGTTGGCACTACCGGCCGTTTCTAACAAAAGGACCAGATCAGGGCTTTTATGGCCCTTTTTTGTGATCTTTTTGCCATTTTCCAAATTTTCAGTCCTTAACAAGTTTCATTTTATTTTACTGGTGGCAGTGTCTTAACTGTTGTTAGACTTCTTAGTGGCGAAGGTATAATACTGGCCACTGGGTAGTCATAACAACAGCAGTCATTTCATTGGTTACCGGTATTATAAAATAGACCATCGATTTGAGTTTTCTACATTAGCTGTTATGTCAGGACGATTTAAAATTGACTTCTGCAACATACGTGGGCTACGAGGTAATTTTTTCTCTGTATATGCTCACGTTTGTCTCCATCGTCCGGATGTTTTCGCTTTATGTGAGACTCAGGTATCTGAAGATGCTGATCCACAGGATTTTCACTTACCTGGGTATCACCTTCTATCACTTTTTAGTTTCCATAGGGCCCTTGTGTTGTACATACGCAATGAAGTTGTGTACCAGTGCCAGCAATCATTAGGCACGTCTGATCCTGAACTTAGCTGTCTATGGGTTAAATTCAAAATCAAGTCGCACTACTTGCATTTCGGGTTTCTTTATAGAAGTCCAAACGCGGGAAGGGACAAAACTTTATCCGGCTTCGATTCCCTTTCCGATTCCATATCGAAGATACTTGATAGTTGTCCGAACAGTGAAATTGTTGTTGCTGGTGATTTCAATGTTCACAACTCATCTTGGCTTCGCCATTCGAGCCATACATCTCCAGAAGGCCAGTATGTTGAGTTATTTGCCGCGCACAACCACCTTGCGCAACTAGTGAATGAGCCAACGCATATTTCGTGTGTTGAAGGGCACCATAATAATACTCTCGATCTTTTTTTAACTTCGCACCCTCAAAAGTACGAAGTAAACGTTAATGCACCTCTAGGTAACTCGGATCACTGCACCATATCCGCCTCCTTTTCGGTTTCCGAACTTCGAAGCGTTTCAAAAGCAGCCACGAAACGTTTAAAATACGTATACGATAAGGCTCGTTGGGCTGAGCTCAACGATTTTTTCCGGCATTTTAATTGGAAACTTTGTTTCCTAGACAGTAACACTGATGCCATGGCGGAAATGGTTGTAAACATAATTTTGCTAGGAATGAAAGCTTTTATTCCATCAAAGCAAATTTCGATTAAACCTAGAATGAAATCCTGGTTTAATCAGACGTGCAAAAATGCAGTCAGATTCAGAGAGGAAGCATTCAGTGCCTGGCGTAAAAATAAAAACGCAGACACTGATTCGCTACGCAAAAGAGCGAGATCTTCGTGTGCCAAAGTACTTAGGCGTGAAAAAGGTCTACACGATGAGCGTCTTCGTGCTAAAGTTCTTTCTGCCCCTCGGGGTAGTAAGAGCTTTTGGTCATTTGTCAAAAGAGTAAAGGATAATGCTAGTTCCTCAATTCCGACGCTTTTGAAAGATGACCAAATATTCACTGACCCGGCTGACAAAGCTAACCTTCTGGCTGGTCAATTTGCAAGAAATTCCTACTTACCGGAAAGCAATCAGCCACTACCCGTGCTTGACAGAGTATCAGTAACTATGCCAAAGATATTCTTTCGAGCACGTGCAGTTAAAAAGGTCTTAGCAGATCTTAATATCAACAAGTCTTCTGGGCCGGATGGCATTCCAGCACTGGTCTTGAAACAGTGGTCTTCGACGCTAGCACGTCCATTAGCGACTCTTTTCAGCACCTTGTATCATACTGGTGAGTTTCCAATGTGCTGGAAGTTAGCTAATGTAACGCCAATCCCCAAAAAAGGAGAGGCTAACAACCCTGAAAATTACCGCCCAATTGCAGTCTGTTCTACTATTTCTAAGGTAATGGAAAGTATGCTAAATTTTCATCTTGTCAAGTATCTGGAGTCCAACAGCTTACTAAGCGACCGCCAGTATGGTTTTCGTAGGGGGCGCTCTACAGGGGACTTGCTGGCTTTCCTTTCGGAAAAATGGTGTCAATCCATTCACCATTTCGGCGAAAGTAAGGTGGTGGCTCTAGATATCTCCAAGGCCTTTGATAGAGTGTGGCATGGTGCACTCCTGTCAAAACTTATTGCTTTTGGTGTCGGTGATAGTTTTTCTCGATTTATATCGAGCTTTCTCAGGGATCGCACTATACGAGTTGTTATAGATGGGATTTCATCAAACGAGTTCAAGATTAATTCAGGGGTACCGCAAGGCTCTGTTCTTTCCCCTACCCTGTTTCTTATTTTTCTAAATGACCTTCTATGTCAAACTTCCAACCCTATCTACTCTTTTGCAGATGATAGCAGCATTTGCCATTCGTATTCATTCTACAGACGGCCGAGCCTTTTAGAGATTGGGGCCAAGCGGCAAAACATGAATGATACGCTCAATCACGATCTCGTAACAATATCTAATTGGGGCCGGGCAAATAGAGTCGACTTTAACGCTCGTAAGACTCAATGTTGTATGCTAACGCACCGGCGTTCGGCCGATAATGGTGCTACATCTGTAATTATGGGTGGTATAAGTATTAAGGAATCAGAAGCTCTTGATGTTCTTGGCATGAAAATTCAGTGTGACGTTCGATGGACTAAGCACATTTTTCAAGTCTCAAAAGAAGCTTTCAAGTGTCTCGGTTTTCTCAAACGGTGTAAAACATATTTCACCCCATCCGATCTCCTTACTATTTATACCACTTACATCCGGCCAAAAATGGAATACAACTCTCATGTATGGGCCGGTGCTCCAAAGTCTATTTTGAAACTACTTGACCGCGTGCAGGAGAGGGCGAAGAAGCTCATAGGTGACAGTAGGGTATCCAACTCTATTGACTCTCTTGAACATCGACGCAATGTGGGTTGTGTTTCGCTGTTTTATCGCTACTACAATGGAATGTGCTCTGATGAGATTAGGGAACTAGTTCCCGATATCCGCACGTTTTCGCGCACAACACGCTTTTCATTAAGAGCCCATCCATTTGTGGTCGATTGGCCAGTGAATCGCACAATGCATTACAGAGAAAATTCATTTTTTAGCCGTACAGTTCGCTTGTGGAATCATCTTCCTACAGAGGTCTTTCCTGTCAACTACAATGTTGGAAAATTCAAATCGAATGTCCACAAACACTACTCCCTCTATCCTCCTTCCCATAACCTAATTTCCTAGTTCTGGCACAATGCTTTGCATGAGTAGGGGTCATCCCCTGAGTGCTGGTCCGAAATAAAAAAAAAAAAAAAAAAATATATTGAAATTTGCTAAATTTGAATATATTTGAATTTGCGGCACCTCTTACCCGACTCCAGTCGTTTTCAAACTTAAACTTTACAATTGCTTTAACAATAGCAAATGGCACATATTTATCACTATTTGACTAGTGTATCTATATGTATGACTATTTACGAAAATAATACACAATACACATGAAAAATCTATTAAAGCAACAACACCCTACATCAGCAACTCAGCTAACTTTTAATGCACTTTAAGCTAAAGATTTCGCAACTAGTAGTGACTTTGTGATGTGATAGCCAAAAGTCAGTTGTGTGATTTAATGCTCTGAAGTTATACTTAAAATATGAACAAGCGTGTTTTAAAAAGCTAAGGAAAAGATGAAAGTGAAAATAAGTGAATAATTAAAAAAAAAAAACATGAATATAATATAAACCTATTCAAAAAAGTAGCAAACTAGTTGGTTGAAGCGATTAAAAATTGAAGAATGTGTGCAATAAACAGGTTACTTACAAAAGTCTTTAGCAAATATTGCAAATGCGATATTATTTCTAAATTTAGAAGACTGTAGCAACACAATGAAAGAAGAAAGCGTAAAATATAAAAAGAATTTGCTATAAAGTTCAACAGCAGGAGGTGACAGAATTCTGTGGTGCGTGTCGATCATTTAACAATCCTTTGTTAAAACCAATTTGACTGCTCATCGCTGAAGCTGTTTAGTCCAATCAAGCTATTCTTCAATCAAGATATTTCTAAAGACATTGGAATTAGTTCTTATAGTATTTTAATAGACAAGCGACTGATAGTTGTTTAGTTTCCGATGTAATTAGTTTCCAGTTTAGAATTTATTGTTTATAGAACACACAACTTCAAATTTTGTTTAGAACTTTATACAAAAATCAAATGGAGAGCTTTCTATATATTTATTTATTTACATGTTTAAATTAAATTATATATTCAAGGTTTTTATATTCTTTTTTTTTTTAAGGTACCATTAAAAGCTACAAGAAGTACCTTGAAGTACCTTGTAATTTTAAGTATAAATAATTCTTGCAAAAAAAATCCGACTTCAAAACAGATAGAAGGGCACCAATTCTAAGCTAAAAATGTAAGAAGTAATCTGTAAGAATTAGATTTGAATCAAATGAAGACTATTTGAATGTCAAGCCTCTCCTCTTTTCATCAGCATCCGTCTTTTATAGGGGCACCATTCAAGCCTCTGTCTACGGTTGCACAGATAGGGGCACACAGATCAAATAACATCACATATTCGGTCACCCTTTAATTTACAATGTTAAATTAAAGAACTGTTGTTATACGGGACTTTGGCCACAAAGATTCTTTGTAAATTTCAACTATCTGTCTATAACGGTTAAAAAGTTTAACCATATATATCAAACTACATGAACTATTGGGACACCCTTTACATTATAATTCCAAATATTTATACTTGTTATCATACCAGAGATAGTAGTGGACAGTCTGCCTAATTTTCAAGTGTTTGTGCTTAACGGTTCAAAAGATAGGGCCATATAGATCAAATTACACAATTTATGGGGACACCCTTTAATTTTTAAATTTAAATTGTATACTTGCTATAGTGGACTTTGCAATACAGGTTCCTTGTAAATTTCAGCTGTCTGTCTCTAACAGTTCAAAAGTTTGGCCATACACATAGAATTACATTAACTATTGGGACACCCTTTTAGTTCCAAATTCAAATTTTATACTTTTTGTTATAGCTGACTCAGCACTACAGGTTCCTTGTAACTTTTAGCGGTCTGTGTATAACTGTTCAAAAGAATGGCCATATACATCAAATTAAATGAACTATTGGAGCACCCTTTAATTTAAAATTTTGAATATTTTTACATTTTATTATAACGGTCATAGTAATCAACACTCTGTCAAATTTTCAAGGTTTTGTCTATAACGGTTCAAAAGATAGACCCAAATAGGTCAAATTATGTCACCTATGGGGACACCCTTTAAATTTTAAACTTATTTTTTATTCATTTTTGCTGTTGAGAGCTATAGCGACACGCAATTTTTTAAAATTTTAAATTGGTGCCCTTTACGGTTCTTAATACACGTAAAAAACATGTATGTTGTATGGGAACACCCTTTAATTTTTAATATAATGAACTGTTTTTAAAATGGGACCAACCTGAAAGCATAGCCTTTCAAATAAAGGAAAAATTTTTAAAATCGGTTCAGAAATGGATGAGTTCTGCGGTTACATACATAAAAAAGCAACATTCAGACGAATAGATAACCTCCTTCTTTTTTGAAGTCGGTTAAAAAATGTTTTTTTATGTTAAATTTAACCAAAATTATATTGTAAGTACTTTTACATCGAATGTCATAAAAAATCAATAAAACACATTAAAAATCTGTTCACAAATATATAATCTAGCTCTATTTCTAAATTTTTGGATATAATAATACTATTTTAACAAATTTTATTTTTTTTTTAAACAAAATCTAGCATTTTTCCTCAACAGTGCTTGTAGGGCATGGATTCTTGTAACACAGTACGTATGATTTAGGTTTTCCCTTGCGAAGTGTTAAGATCTAAATTAATCATACGTATAGTAGTGTATGAGCAACATCCACGCATTTGAAATACATTTGTACATTCTTTAGCTCATTAGCTCAAACACGGAATAACTGTTTTATCACGACCCCATATTTTTGGAAGTGTTTTAATGTTTACTATAAATTAATAATTAAATATACTCGAACTCCCATGCACATTGGTGCTGATCACAAAAAAATCTGAAAAATTACTGATAAAAAAGCAACTATTTATTTTTAATATTCGATAAAAAGTATGAATAGTTTTGTAATTTTTTAACGGACTTGGGAAATAAATAAACGATATTCTGTACGCTAGCCTTCATAAGTATTATTAAAGAAACAAATGTTTTCAAAACTAAATTTTTTATTCAAAACTAAAATTTTATTGAGTTTTGTTTTTGTATTTTTTTTTTCATATTTTATTTATTGTATCTTCAATATATTTGAACTAACAATAATTACTCTTACTTATTTAATATTATGCTAATTACCCATATCGTTTTATAATAAAAATGCAATTTATTTGTTGTTCAACCAGTATTTCACTGGTTGCTCATATCTTAAGTTTAAAATAAAAATAAATATACAATTTTTGTGCTAAACAAAAATTGTATTTTTCACGGTTGCTGCTATCATTTGCGGGTCATCCCTGTGATGTTCGGACGAGAGACGCAATGTCCCACCTTCTTAGTCGAATGTAACCACGTTCATTTAGTATCTTGCGGGCAGGCGGATTTGGATTTGTTTCAAGCTTCTATAGATACGTTACCGCATGTGTCGCTATTTCCACTTTGATTGATGGTACGTTTAGATCTTTGCGTATGTTCGAGTTATTTATATACTAGGGAAAACTGCGAGCATCCGTATAATCTAATTTTGTCGCCTTTGTATTTTTTCTACATTACTAGCTGCGGCAGTACCCCATAATTGAATGCCATAATACTGAAATTGGTTTTAGAATTGACTTGTTCAATAAAAGTTTGCAATCTAAAGCGAGTGTAGATTTTCTGCCAATAAGTCAGCTTAGTTGGACTGCTTTTAACTTCATTTGTGTTAACTTGGATTCTATGTGGCTTTTTCAAGAAGTATACCGAGATATTTCACGTCTGAAAGTTAAGGTATGCGAATAGGGGGATCTGATTCCCTACGCAGTGTGCAAGTTATGTGAGTACGTTTTTGTACATTCACCTTTATTCCCCATTTCTTCAACCATTTTTCTAAATTTAGTCTTGTAAATATCGTGATCCTACTTCGGGACTTTCGTGAATGCTTAAAAGAAACTGTGGCATCAGCAACTATCGATGTGTGGACTCGGTTACTTGCTGGCATGTCTAAAGTATACAACAACAAGTATAAAGTGGGCCCCAATATACTACTCCGGCTTCAAATGGCTTAGGCGAGTTTAAAAAATTTCCTTCTTTCACAATAAACTTTCGGTAGGTTTAATTACTATATAACAGCTTATAAGTTTTATAAGTTTACGGCCAAATTTAGTTTTATTTTTATAATTTAGACCAGCATGCTATACCTGATCGAATTTCAAAAAAAAAAGAAAAACAGATAAAAAGCGCAGAGCAGTATTCAAAGGTCTTCTGAGTTATGTTAACTAACCTGAATCCGAATTGATGGTTTGAAATAAATACTGCAATGGTGTTCAGCATAGTTATTAACATCCTCTGAAACAGCTTTGACATATTTGATAGAATACTTATAGGTCTGTATGAATCCACTTTTGTGTGGTCTTTTCCTGGTGTAGGAATCATAGTTATAAACGAAAGTTTCCAATCTGGAGGAAAGTACTCAAGACGTAAAATAGCATTACAAATAAAAAGAATAATTTTGCGAGCTATACGAGGCAACTCAAATAAAATCTCGTTACTGATTTTATCTAATCCAGGGGCTTTATTGGTGTTTAAATAAATTATTGCCCTTTCAATATCAATATCTGTGGCAATAAGGAAAAAGTGCTTAAGTCTGATTTTTAAGTTTTGTAGCAGAGCAATTTTAAACTTTAAAATTAATTTCTTTTTTAAATAGCTTATCTTAAAACTTTACATAAGAGAGTCTAACGTATGTTTTGGAAAAAAATCTTATATCTACCAAAAGTACGCATGTGTTGCAATAAATAAGTTGTGAAGGAAGTTTTTATGCTTTAAAAAAATAACTTAGTAGTTTCTTAAGCTTTTTTCCAAATGCAATTAGACATTGATAAAAGATAAGCAGAAAGTAATTTCGCTATAACTTCCTGAAAAATGGTACAAAATAATTGAAAATTTGCACATGGGTACTTTGGATTACGGAGATTACAAAGGTGCCAGTAACTAAAATTTTGCTTAAGTCGACTTAAGCACTTATTCTTTATTGCCACAGATATATTGAAATCTAAAGGGTATTGCAGCACTAGCTTCGACAGTTGGCAACTCAACTGCATCAGTCGATACATTTGCAGTAAAAATCTTTTTCAAATGTTCAACAAATAAATTTCCTTCATCGGTATCATTGCCCAGCCTCCAGACGAAGTTCGCAAGGGAGGCTTATGTACAACTGGCCTTTTAAATTTCTACACGCACGCCATAATGAATATTCTGATTGAGGAGTTGCGTCAAGATCTTCTAAATATTGTTTTCAGTGATGCTGCTTTTCGCCATTTCATGCATTCTTTAAGTCTGCTATTAAGTTGAGGAGATCTGTGTGATTGCCGCTCTCTGCGATTATTTCTTTTTTCAGCAAAAAGCCTCTCGACGTCTACAGCATAAATTTGATTGTATCTAATTAGTTGTTGGCTTAGAGTTGCGGGTTGGACAGCTGATTTAAGGTTCTGATTAAAATCAAAAGACACTGTTCTACGTTTTCTGGTGTATGTTTTGCGAACAATGACCACTAAGATATTTTCTATATTTCACCAATTTATGCTTGTGCTAGTTCTTGGTGCTACGATATTTTGCTGGTTCCATATATAGATAATAGTGTAAATACCGTTAGCTTGAGCTATATGGCGAATGTAAAGTAAAATACTGAAAACTATTAATGATCACATGTCTGCACTTTTAATTAGTTATGACTGTGAAGTAAATTTCTCACATGGTACTGTTCGAAACGTGCTGCAAAAACATAGTAATTCATTGAAAATTGTTAGAAATAAAACCGGTGTTGTCAGTGCAAAACATTAAGAAGTGATATCAAATTGCTAACCAGAGCATTTCTTGCGGAGAGCTTGGATGGCGTAATTTTTTGTGCCGATTAGAAGCTGGGTATAAGATTCTGACAGCAATCGTTTAATTTTTAATATAAGAAAATAACTTTTTTCCTGTCTGTCTGTCTTTCTGTATTCGCATCACGTAAAAGCTACTGGATGGATTTTAATAAGAATTTGTGAGGAGGTACCTTAGTATCTTGATTCCAATATAGGATACTTTTTTCGCTACAAGAAAAAACGGACTTATACTACTTTTAAAAATAACAACTCATATTATAAATGTAAGGGAAAATTTAATGCAATAAAACTTTTTTTTTATAAAAATTTAAAAAAAGTAAAAATGTTTTTAATCCGTTTATATTACCTACGAAAATAATAAGAAGCGAAATTGTTTTTCATTTGGTAAACAAGTTAAATTCACTTCACGGAATTCGTGATTTAACTACAAATATTTAAAGACAATATTCTAGAAGCCAGTATTTTGAAAATTCTATATTTATAATGAATTATTTTGTCATTCACCCCACTATGCAATGGTCGATTAAGCGTTTTAGTGTCTCTAACCATTTATACAAAATGTTAATGTTTTTTTTAAACTTTCCCATTTTAGCAAACAAATGTGGTTATGTGGTGAAGAAAGAACAAATCTTTATTTAATGCTCAGTTGAATATTTTAAATTAATACGCGTTTAGCAACACATGTTCGTGTTGGTATAACGAACGCTCTGAATAGCAGATGATGTTTAGTATTAAATTAATCATGTGCTTAAGAGCTCAAATATTTGATATTCATATTCATCTAAATCTCTTTGCTTAAACATACATAAAGGTGTTTGTAGAAGGTGCGAAAAGAACAGATTATTTAAACGGTTAGTGCAGCTGTGGATATACAAACGTGTGTTTGGAGGTTATAAATTTAACTTAAATATTCTTTAAGATTATTTTATTATTTTATGAAAGTTCCATTCAAGAAAATACAGATCTATTTTAAACTGCAGAGTGGGTGCAGCTTGTTTGTAAATAGGAATATTTTCCAAAAACGAAAATAATAATAATAATAAAAAGACATTTCATGATAAGCTATTATCATGCCATATAGGTAAATGTAAACATACCCGAGAATCCTGCAATACACAAAGTAATACCAGATAACATTTTAAAACACCTCACAATTCTCGCACCCCGAAGATAAAAATTAAATATTTTTTAATATTATTTTTGTTATTGATTTCTTACAGAATAAAGCAATAAGTTTTTATTTATTTAATTTATATATGTGAGCCAGTCTATGAAAAGGTGGCTTATGACTCAAAAACAAAATTTCGAAAAATTAGCTGTTAAAGATAAACAATGCATTTCGTCAGTTTCTTAGTAGTTTTTCTTTTGCATTATGAACAGTCATGCCCAAAATGCAACCAAAAAATCCAAAAGAGCATAAATGAGATAAGTTCGTGTGTGTATATAACGAGCGATGTTTTTTTCAATGCAAAGCACAAACCAGTTTCTGACCCAGTGTTGTCAGGTTTTTGGGGATTTTATCCCAAAAAAATCCCCAAATCGACTTTGACTTACCATAACTTCTGTTCTAATATTTGAATAATTTCAATTTTGGACTTTTTTAATTGTTTAACATCTGCTTAACAAAAATATTCCAGAAACCTGACGTGTGTCACTTGTGAATAATGTCTGTCGAAGAAGAATTTAGCGAGGTTTTTCAAGCATATTTCTGTGAAAACGAACAGAATGATGATGATTCTTTCGATCTGCAGCGTCAGTGGTACATTTATCAGAATCTCAGAAGCTTAGTTTCAGACCCAACGAATGCGTATATTTTGTCTTCATTGCCATCGAAAAAAATGCCATCAAAAAAATCTGAGGATGCTTCACCAGTCACCAAAGTGGCATCGAAGGAACCAAAGGCTTTATCGTCAAAACCTAAACCGAAGAAGTCTGTAGCTTCATCTTCAAATCAAGATCCAAAAAAGAAAGAACTGAAGAAACCTGCGACTTCAACTGCAACAAAAAAAATCAAAAAAACGTAAGGCCTCATCTCCAGAAGGAGATTCGAAAAAACAAGCAACTTCAAAAGTTTCAACAAGGATAGCGACAAAGAAAACTACTTAATACTGATAAATAAATATTTTTTGTGCAAAACAGCTTGGTAAAATCGTTTTTGCAGCGTTCAATCCTGTTTTTAAATTTATCAATTCCATTTATTATCTTGATTCTGGATTTTCAATAAAATTCTGTTTTTCTTTCATTTGTGATCTTTTTTCTCTACATTTTTAGTAAACTTCTAAGCAAGTTAGGACTTTCTAGTTTTCACCACGTGAAAGAGCGTCTCAAAAACTATCGAAACCAAAACAAAAGTGGAAAATTTTTTGAGTCATAAGCCACATTTTCATAGGACGGGTCACATATATTTATTTCATTTTATTTATTTATTGAATTTATTTAAGAATATTATAGAGCAACAAGACTTAATCTTATTTAACAGAACTGCTGGGATAATGGCAGGTGTTTTTCTTTATGCCAATCATAGCACAAAAATTAAAAAGTAATATTAATAAATAATTATATTAAATAATAAATCAGTCAAGTGTGAGTTAGACTCACACACGTAGGGTTCCGTATTATGTTTAGTACGACTTTAAAAATTCCAGTTGTTAATTTCTTTATGCCTTATGGGACACCCTTAAATTTTAAAATTAAAGTAATATTCGCGAAAAATTTAAAAATTTATAGCGGCCATGGTAATACACTTTCCATTAAAACTTTAGGAGCCCACCTATTGCGGTTCAAAAAATAAGGTAATATACGTGAAAAACATGTCACTGATGGAACACCGTTTAGATATTAGTAATTGTTACAGCGGCCGAATTACAACATCTACTGTAAACATTTCAAGAGTCCACCTATTACAGTTTATAAAATCATGTCACTGTCGGAGCACCCTTTAATTTCATTATTTGTTATAGCGGCCGTGGCAATTCCCTTTCTATAAATATAATATAAGAGTCTACCTATTACGGTTAAAACATAAGTCACTCTGCGTGAAAAACATGTCACTGTCGGAACATCTTTTAATTTTTAGTAGTTATCATATCGGTCGTGGCAACACATCTTCTGTACAAAATTTCAATAGTCTACTTGTTACGGTTCAAGAAATATGGCTTCATACATGCAAGTCACGTCACTGGCGAAAAACCCTTTAATTTTTACTATTTGTTATAGTGGCCATAGTTATACACCTCCTGTACAAATTTTAAGATTCCGCCTATTCATTCAAAACTTAGGCTATATACATGCAAATCACGTCACTATAAAGCAAACATAGTTTTAATTATTGTCTGCAAATATATATGTAATATACATTACAGGTCAAAAAATAAAGACTTAAACGAAAATAACACGTCACTTTCGGAACACCCTATGTTTTAGTATTTTTTGCTATAGTGGCCACAGTTATACACCTTCTGTGAAAATTGCAAGAGTCTACCTTTTTTGGTTCAAAATTTAGGCCTTATACTTGCAAATCACATCACTATCGGAACACCCATTAATTTTTAGGTTTGTTTTTTTATACTTATTTATATAGCGAACTAAGTTTCAAGTACTGTTTGTAAATCTTTAGTGTATGCCTCCTACAGTTCAAGAAATAAAAACATATTCGTGAATAACACCTCTCTATCGGAACACCCTATAAGTTTTAGTATTTGTAGTTATAGCGGCAACAGCTATACATCAGCTGTGAAAATTTCAAGAGTCTATCTATTAAAGTTCCAAACATAAAAGGCGCTGACAGACGGACAGACGGCCAGACGGACAGACATTGTAGCGAAAACAATAGAGTTAAGTTTTTACCCTTTGGGTACGGAAACTTAAAAAGGAAATAACAATTTTATTTAATTAAAATTGGAAAATATTGCGAAATTAAACTGACTAGCATCGCTTAAAATTTGTATCTTAAGCTTAGTACTCTGTTCGAATTTGTGAAAGATGTTGAGCAACATTTATTATTTCACAAGGAACATTTTAAATTAAAAAGGTGGTGTCTATCTCGCGATTTGGAAGAATTTTATGATTTTATTGTGTTTAAATATACCACATTGTTTTACTAAATTTTCCACCAAAAATTTTGCAACAAATTCCACATGAAACAGCTTTGATAAAATGTTGCCAGAAACATTTCGGGATTTCGACGGATTTATACGTTTTGAGCTGAATCCATTTTGGGTATTTTCGCGATGATCTCTGTGGGTTGTGTATGCCACTATTTTTGTGGAGTTTGTAAAGGTCATATCGTCGGACATATCAAAATTAAATTTAGTGTGTGCTTTTGGTATATGGAAATGAAGAGCTGTATAGCTAGGCATAATTAAGCATAGTAAAATGTAGAAAGTGAAACTGGCTCTACTTTATGGAACATCACTGTATATTTTTTGACAATATCAAGATTCTACCTATTACGTTTCAAATCAGGGTTCGCAATCAATTATTTTATAAAATTTAACCAAAAATATTATAATGAAGGAGAAATGTTACACGATCTAGGAGTATACCAACATAATCGTTATTACGAGGAATACCTTCTGTCTGTATTGATTTTTATTTGCTTGAGTTTTATTATAAAACTGGAGTGGCCTACACTCAATTTTACCATACCCAATGGAAATAGATATTAATTATTTAATATTATGCTAATTACCCATAAAGTTTTTTAATAAAAATGCAATTTATTTGTTTGGGGGAAAAGAGCTAGTTCCTATACGTATTTCACTGGCCAGATCATCAGGAAACCTTTTTATTAATTTTAGAGAAGCCAAAAATACTCTATAAGTAATAAAATTCTACAAAACACAATTAGAAGTATCCATGTTATATAATAATATTACAGAATATTATAGCTTCAACAAAACACCAACAAACAAACCACGTTTTTGTTTTTCCTTACTGTCCTTGTACAATTGGATGGTTTTTTGCCATCACTAAATGCAGACGTAAGGTGTGATGAAAAGCATACAAAAGTTAATTTTGTTCTCGCAAGAGAATCGAAAAATAACAAGTGTTGCCAATGTGATGGCAAAAAACCATCCAATTTTAGAAGGACAGTAAGGAAAAATAAAAGCGTGGTATGTTTGTGGAAGCTTTAATATTATTCTATAACATGCATACTTCTTATTGTGTTTTGTAGAATTTTATTACTTATAAAGTATTTTTGGCTTCTCTAAAATTAGGAAAAAGGTTTCCAGTTGATCTGGCCTGAGCAACCAGTGAAATGCGTATATGAACTAGCTCTATTCCCCCAACAAATAAATTGCATTTTTATTAAAAAACTTTATGGGTAATTAGCATAATATTAAATAATTAATATCTATTTCCATTGGGTATGGTAAAGTTGAGTGTAGGCCACTCCAGTTTTGTTATAAAATTCAAGCAAATAAAAATCAATACAGACAGAAAGTATTCCTCGTAATAACGATTATGTTGGTATACTTCTAGATCGTGTAACATTTCTCCTTCATTATAATATTTTTGGTTAAATTTTATAAAATAATTGATTGCGAACCCTGATTTGAAACGTAATAGGTAGAATCTTGATATTGTCAAAATATATACATTGATGTTCCATAAAATAGAACCAGTTTCACTTTCTACATTTTACTGTGCTTAATTCACTTGACGGAACTTTGTGGTCTGCCGAATCAAAACTAATTTTATTTAACTCTGACAAGGAGCCATTGTGGACGAAGGCCACCAAACAGCAAATGTCTTCCTCAATACACCATAACGACAATTAAACACGGTGGCTGAAATATTATAGTGTGGGGGTATTTTCATATATATATATGGAACTGGGTCTACCGTACGAGTGGAAGAAAGAATGGATGCTATTTTTTACACAAATCTGCTTAACAGATATGTGATGGCTTACGCAGAATAAGAAATGCCGCTTCGATTTGTGTTTCAGCAAGACAATGACCCGAAACACACATCGAATTGGGCAAAAATTGGTTTGAAAAATATGGGGTATTTGTTTTAATCAGGCCTGCTCAGTTGCTAGTCTTAAACCCATTAAGAACTTGTACCGAATAGTTAAATCAGCTCTTAAGGGAAAACATGCAACTAATAAAGATCACTTGTGGGCATTAGTTAAAGAAGCATGGCGTTATATTCCAATTGAGACATGCCAAAAACTCGTTGACCCTATGCCAAAACGGTGCTTACCCGTTATCAAAAATAAGTTATATTCCACTTAGCACTAAGGTAATAAAGAGAATTAAAGTAGATTATTCTATTCATCTTTTGGAATTTTGTGTTTTTTAGATAATTGAAGTGGATGGCTCTATTTTTTTGCACACCTTAATTCTTGAATTTTGAATGTTTTTACGTATATATTTCATTTTCAGTTTTTTTTTATTTGGGCAGTTGTTCGGTCTCACAAAAATAAAAACCTTAAAATTTTTTATGAAGATTTAGTATGTTTTTTTCTTTTTCTAAATATGTAGTAAAAGGTGTCTCTATTTTATGGAACACCACTGTATGTAGCAACAATTATTAAAATTTAAAGGATGTTCCGATAATGACGCGATTTTCACGAATCTATTTTTATTTTTTAACCGAAAATAATTAAAAAAATTTCAAAATTAAAGGTATTGAGGAATCGACACAAATTCACGCACTTAGCATTATTTTTGAACCGGAACCGGAACTACACAGAGTATGTAGGAAATTGTCTCCTATAAAAGTACATAAAATAAAAACCAAAAATGAAATAGTGATTCCATAGTGATATGATTTTGTATATATAACCTTATATTTGAAGAATAATCGGCTAAAACTTAAAATTTATACACATTATATTTTATAATATCTAGTGTAACGTAATAAAATTAATAAAAACAAGTTAGAGTACTATCTTTAGCCGTTCCGAATCTTTTGTACCCTTCACCACGGTTATTTTATTTCCATCTGTGGTAAAGGGTATAAAGAGATATATTGTTAAACACATGTTTTTCAATTTCATAGAAATATGTAAATTATTTTGTTATATATTTTTTTTTTATTTGTTGTTAAAATTCTTTCGAATTTTTTTTTTTAAATTTTTTGATAGTTTTTCTTAAACAAATTTTTAAAAAATTTTTTTTTTAAATTTTTTTGTATAAACGACTGAATGTTTCAAGTAATTTTTTTTATTTTTTAGAATATGCTGTAACATATTCTGTTACATTTATCTTAAGGGTAGAATTGGAATCGTGAACGTCACACATAAAAATTGTTAATCTAAACTAAATGTGTACCAAAACAGCTTACTTTCAGAAATTTTACATAAACCCACAAATATTAAAAATACAAAAACAAATTCAATTTTATAAACCACCCTTGTTATTGGCAAAACCATTTTTATGTTTACAAAATATCCCACTTAATATAATTTATTAATTCAAACAGATTTACCACACGTTTTTCAATTTTCTATTGAACGGCAGTGGGGTCTTGTTGCCTCAATAAATATAAAATATTACCTCCTTTTTTTCTATTATAATGCCCTCAATCGTTGCTATATTATTATAAATAAAAAAAATAATAAATTGAAATAATAAAAGAAATATTTACCTTATTTTACATTAAATTTATTGCCAACAAAAATTGAATATAATAAAAAATGGTGTGGTTTTTTTCTTTTTGACCAGCAGCCAGCATACCAGAACTAAAAATTTAGAAGTTCTTTTATCGTCTTGTAACTAAATTTGTCAAAACCATGGGCCTACTTGGGGCTTAAACTAGCCCATGCCCTTTCAATATCATGTAAGTTAAGTCTATTTTAGAATTACCTCTTCAGCATCTACGAGTGGCAACTCCCCTAAAGTAGAAGGTATATTGGGCATGATTTTTTTTTAGTGGTTAACAAAAAAGTTGACTTTTTGGATATCACTTCTTGCCCAACCTCCGCATGAATAGACTTACATGCAGCAGGAATCTATATAATTAATAAGCACCGATTTTGGAAAGATTTATATGCTTTTAATGCTTTTTCTACAAACAATCCTAATTTTGCTCAAATCGCTTTAGTACTTCTTACTAACACCAATAAACCAATGCATGTTCTTCTCTTAGCTGCAAGTCGAAAACATAAAAAAAAAAAAAACAAAAGAGAAACAGAAAATAATTTAAAGTTTAAATTTATTTGAAAAGTCGGATTTATTTCTGTGGCATGAGGAATAAGTGTCGACTTAAGCAAAATTTAAGTTAGTGGCACCTTTGGAATCTCCGTATTCCAAAGCACCCATGTGCAAAGTTTTAATTATTTTGTACCATTTTTGAGCAAGTTATAGCGAAATTTAATTCAGCTTATCTTTTTTCAATGTCTAAACGCATTGGGAAAAAAGCTTAAGAAACTACAAGCTATTTTTCCAAATCAAAAAATCTTTTTTTCAAAACTTATTAATTGCAACGCCTGCGTACTTTTCGTAGATCTAAAATAATTTCCAAAACATACGTCTGACTCCCATGTGTGAAGTTTAAAGATCAGCTATTTTTTAAAAAAATTAATTTTTAAATTTAAAATTGCTTTCCTACAAAACTTAAAAATCAAACTTAAGCACTTTTTCCTTTTTGCCACAGATTTAAAGGCTAAGCTGTTATTTATTCTCAGTTTTTTAGTTGCAATAACTTTATTTTGTATTTAAAACATTAATAAATAAAATAAATAAAAAGGCCACAAATATACAGTGGCACAGAAAACTCTACTATTTATCTCAATTCTAAGAAATATAAGAAAAATATAGAAATTTTTAACCAATTAAACTGGCAATAGGAACAGGTTCATTTATTAACAAAATCAGCAAAAAACAAAAAATCAGAAAAGTCTATATTATCTATGTTTCCAAAGTTCCAACTAACATTTTGTGGCTCCACAAATCCACAAATATGCGTTAAAACCGCCTCCAGTCTATTTTTCATGAAAAATATCAAAACTTCTATAAAAAAAAATATGATTCCATTCATCAGTTAGTGAACTCTATAGATCATGCTTGTTTTTTTTTCATAATTTCTTTTCACTACTAAGATCTAGTTCGTCCCATAAGTGCTCGATGGGATTTAAATCGGATGACTGCGATGGAGAATGCAGTTGCAGGTACATTATATGTATATAAGCTTTTCTTTTACAATGCCGGCATTGTGCTTGGTAACTTTGTCTTGTGTGTGGTTTTTGAATAAATAAATAAATAACTAAATGGCATGTGCAGTTCGCAAATTTGCCAGGGTGTGATCGCCTTAGCTTCCTCCTAAATCTACAGCGCGACCTATACCTTCGTATAGGAAGTGAGACTCTAAATTCAGCTAGGTAAAAATTAATGAGTTTAATGGTGCTCCTCCAGTGAAAGTCTTGAGTTTATTGGTTCTCTTCCAGTTAAAAATTGAGTTTAATGGTGCTCCTCCAGTTAACAGTAGAGTTTTTTAAAAGGTGCTCCACCAATATCCAACTTATTGAAATTAAAATTTATAGGTTATAAACGAAACGATTACACGTGGGTGATTAAGATACCACCAATAACAGTACCGTAGTACTATTCGAGGACGCCAATCAGCCAGTGTGAGAACGAGACGCAAACCACTCGAAGGCCGAGCAACAAGGACGGCCTGATTGACTTCAAGCGATAATAACAATGACGCACGCATGTGTTCCCCGACCCAGAGCTACCTTACGACTGGTAACTTTGTCTTGCTGAAAATACCAGCCAGTATTTAGTCTCAATTTGTTTATCAGTTTCTTATAGAAGAATGAAATTAACGTCATCGTGGTCATCATAAATATAAAATTACCTAGGCCAGAAGCTAATATGCGATCCCAGAGCATTATATTACCACCACCATGTATCACAGTTGGAAGTAAATATTATAATAACTGGAAGTAAATTATATAAACAATAATTAATAATTTTTTTAAGCCAAACTCGCGACGTCCTTTAATTTAGAATTTTAAATATTTATACTTATTATAACAGACATAGTAATGGAGATTCTGTCTAATTATTAAGTGTTTGTCAATAACTGTTCAAGAGTTAGCGCCATATAAATCAAATGACGTCACCTATTGGGACACCCTTTAAATTCAAATTTTAATTTAAAACTTGTTATAGAGGACTTTGTCATACAGATTTTTTGAACTTTATGTTCATATACATCAAATTACATCAACTATTGGGACACCCTTTAATTTATAGTTTTAAATATTTATACTTGTTATTATACCAGACATGGCAGTGAACGTTCTCTCTAATTTTCAAGTGTTTGTCTATAACGGTTCCAAAGATGGGGACATAATGTTCAAATTACGTCAATAATGGGGACACCCTTTAATTTATAGATTCAAATTTTATACTTGCTATAGCGGACTAAACAATATAGATCCTTTGTAAATTTCAACTGTCTTTCTATAACGGTTCAAAAGTTTGGCCATATATATCAATTTACATTAACTATTGGACACCCTTTAATTTTAAAATTTATATTTGTTTATGCCTGTTATTATAGCGGACTTAGCAATACGAGTTCTTTGTAAAATTTCAACTGTCTGTCTATAACGGTTCAAAAGTATGGCCATATATATATCAAATTAAACCAACCAATGGGACACCCTTTAGTTTTAAATTATTATACTTATTATAACAGGCATAGTATCGAACATTCTGAGCAACATTCAAGTGTTTGTCTATAACGGTTCAAAATACAGGATCATAAAGCAAAAAATTACGTCACCTATTGGGTCACCCTTTATTTTATTTTTTTTATTACTTTTTGTTATTGGGAGCTATTTTTTTAATTTTAAATTGGTGACCTATAATTTTCATAATACACGTAAAAAAACATGTATATTGTATGGGGACAACCTTTAATTTTAAAAATTTTAAACTTCTTTGAAAATGGGACCAATCTGTAAGCATAACCTTTCTAATAAAGAAAATTTTAAAATCGGTTCAGAAATGACCGAGTTCTGAAGGATCAAACATACAAAAAAAAAGCACACACAGACGAATTGATAACCTCCTTCTTTGTTTTAAGTCGGTTAATAATCTTTAACTATGTATCACGAACTTTAAAGAAAAGATATATTAACGATCCTTAAACTCGTTATTATAACGAAAAATTACTTATCTTTTCCATAAAATCCCAACTTTAGCTATTGGCAAGTTATAATGGGCCTTAATCTTCATTTGAAATTAAAAAAATAATATTTTTTATACAATTTTAAAATATAAAATTTCCATTTTATTTATTTAAAATTTATTATATTAAAAATTGTGTCCTCTCAATCGAAGTTATCGATAACTTAAAACATTCTCATTTTAAACGCACTGCTTTTTATCTATGCATGTATGTATGTGTATACGCAGTTATGTATTGGTTCAAAGAATTCACACAAAATTAATTAATGCCAAGCTTTAAGAGTTTGGAATTGATTAACCTTTTTATCAACACTGTGCACAGTGTAAGTACACAAAAACCCGCAGCAAATATTGTGGCAGTGGAAACAGAAAAACACAAACAAAATAACAGAAACAGAAATAAAAACTATTCGACTGTGAAATAATTTAATGAAACCAAATTGCAAAAAATTAATTTGTATTCGAACGCGTAGTTATATAACAGGCATGTGGTTTTTCAATTATTATTAAAAATAAGACAAAAAATCGATACTTAAATAAAAAAAAAACAGATTATTAATATCCAGTTAATAGCAGGAAATTAAAAACAAAATCGTTTTTTGTTTATTTATAGCGGAAAAAATTTAAGATTTATTATTTTTTTAACCGACTTCAAAAAAGAAGGAGGTTATCAATTCGTCTGAACGTTGCTTTTTTTATGTATGTAACCGCAGAACTCAGCCATTTCTGAAGCGATTTTAAAATTTTTTTCTTTATTTGAAAGGGTATGCTTTCAGGTTGGTCCCATTTTAAAAACAGTTCATTATATTAAAAATTAAAGGGTGTCCCCATACAACATACATGTTTTTTACGTGTATTATGAACCGTAAAAGGCACCAAATTAAAATTTTGAAAAATTGCGTGTCACTATAGCTCCCAACCGCAGAAATTAATAAAAAAATAAATTTAAAATTTAAAGGGTGTCCCCATAGGTGACGTAATTTGACATATTTGGGTCTATCTTTTGAACCGTTATAGACAAAAACTTGAAAATTTGACAGAATGTCGATTACTATGACCCTTAAAATGTATAAATATTAAAAAATTTTAAATTAAAGGGTGCTCCAATAGTTCATTTAATTTGATGTATGTGGGCATATTTTTGAACAGTTGTACACAGGCCTCTGAAATTTACAAAGAACCTGTAGTCAGCTATAACAAAAAGTATAAAATTTGAATTTGGAAATAAAAGGGTGTCCCAATAGTTAATGCAATTCTATGTTTGTGGCCAAACTTTTGAACTTTTACAGACAGACAGACAGCTGAAATTTACAAGGAACCTGTATTGCAAAGTCCACTTTAGCAAGTATACAATTTGAATTTAGAAACTAAAGGGTGTCCCCATAAATTATGTAATTTTATCTATATGGCCCTATCTTTTGAACCGTTAAACACAAACACTTGCAAAAATAAGGCAGAATACCCACTACTTTCTCTGGTATGATAACAATTATAAATATTTAGAATTATAATGTAAAGGGTGTCCCAATAGTTTATGTATGGTTAAACTTTTTAACCGTTATAGACAGATAGTTGAAATTTACAAAGAATCTTTGTGGCCAAAACCTCTATAACAACAGGTCTTTAATTAAAAATTGTAAATTAAAGGGTGTCTGAATAGGTGATGTTATTTGATATATGTGAACCCATCTTTAAAACCATTATAGACAGAGGCTTGAGTGGTGCCCCCATAAAAGACGGATGCTGGTGAAAATAGCTTATCTTTTGAATAGTAATAAGGAGAGCCTTGACATTCAAATAGTCTTTATTTTTTCCCCTCTAATTTTGTCGCATCTTTTATTTGGTCTTTTATTTGGTTTAAATCTAATTCTTACAGTTTAATTCTTACATTTTTATTTTAGAATTGGTGCCCTTATATCTGTTTTGAAGTCGGTTTTTTTTTTGCAAGAATTATTATAAATAAAAGCACGCACTATTTTTAAATTTTGTGAGGACGTACCTAAGTATCCTGATTCCAATATAGGATAGTATTTTTCCGCAAAATATTTTATTTCCAAGTGAAAGTGCAGAAAAGAAAAAGCAGTGAAAGAACGCCGATTTTTTTTTAATAATTTAAAGATACTGCATACTTTAAGGCATCTTTTATTTTTTAAAGCGGGATATTTTGAAAACGGTTGCGCAATAGATGGCGCTATTTAGAAATAATGACAAATGATTTACTTACTGCCAAATATCCAACTTCATAAAATTTGTATTTCGTTTGTATTTTTACTATGTGGAATTACATTTTTATTAAAATATTTTAAACACCTTTTAGAGAGTTTTACAATAAATTTTGTAATTTTAGAATTTTATATAACTTTTAGAATTTTATACCTTTATATAAAGTAAAAACGTAAAATACAACTTGATCTAATTGATTTAATTATTTTTTGTCTTTTCGTTAATACACGATGTTCGCCGGGAAGGTATACATACTTATTTGTTTGTTTATAATTTTCGATTAAATGAAAGAGAATGAGATCTTATATTGATAAATGTTTTATTTAATGTCGGTAATTATGTATGGGATACAATCAATATTAGCCTTACAAATGCGAGCCCTTTTGAGTACATTTTTTATTACATTCTCACATATTTAACGCGGTATTTCATTAATTTGATCAAAAATATTTTGTTTGAATTGCTCAATCAAGCCCAAAGCATGCAGTTGTGGCGTTAAAAAGTTATCAGTCATATCACGATATCGCTCCCCATTCACTGTTATCGTTACACCGTTTCGTTTTCATTTTCAAAGCAGTAAGGTCCAATGATCCCTTCTGACCAAATCGCACACCAGACTGCCACTTTTATTGGATGTAAAGGTGGCTGATGAATAATTTGAGGATTTTCCATTGCCCAGAACCGACTATTCTGTTTATTCACATATCCATTCAAATGAAATTGTGCCTCGTCACTAATTACAATTTTTTTCATGAGAATAGGGGTTGGCATGGCCGAGTTGTAACATCCTATTGACATATGTAAGGCGGCGTAAATGGTCTTGTGGAAGAAGCTCTTGTGTCAACTGAATCGTAAATGGATTCACATGCAAATCCTTGTGCAAAATTGTGCCCAAAGTTGTTGTTTGAAGACCAAGGTTTATCGAATACTTTTCCCTAATAAATTTGATACGTGCCTACATCACGACTGCCAAATATAAACTGTCAATACTAATGTTTACCAAAATGACGGCAAAACAAAGTAGTATACCTTCCCGGCGGACAACCTGATCAAACAAAAAATTTGTTGATATTGTTTCACATGCATCTTAAATTTTAACATCTACGCATTCTTGTTTAAAAATACCTTACCTCACTCTTCATTTACAATAAAACTAAAGTGAAAAAGAGGGAGTTTTTTTTTGTTGTTGTAGACTTTTATTTTATTTTTATTGTTTGTTCTTAAAAACCTTGAATTTTCTTCCTACTTTCTTTCAACATATTATTACGTTAGACAAAGTCCATTTTTAGTATGTAAGTGGTATTTGATGTTTTTTTTTTTCAATAAAAGAGTCCTTTTGTGTTGTCCTTTAAAAATTTAAATGCCAACACCTTACGTTTATTGTTTTTAGTTAAGTACAATCCAATTTTAAATTTTCAGTTTTAGAAAATCGACCCAAAACACATTTCGAAAAAAAACTTCTTTTGATAATCGGCTTAAAATATATGACGCAATATTTTTCTTTTTATATTCACAATCATACAAGTGGCTACGTTTTAACTTTGTGAGCCCTTAATAATAGTAGCAAAATTTTAACAATACCATGATAATATTTATTTCCTACAGCACTACAGCGGCTACGGATTTTCCTTTGTGGAATTACATTGTTAATCAAATATTTGAAACACCTTTTATAGAGTTTTACAATAATTTTTAGAATTTTAGAAACTTATATAAATTTTAGAATTTTATCCAGGGATGGGTACCTTTATATAAAATAAATACGTAAGAGTCTTACTATTTGGTGTGGATTACTTTCAAAGCAAAATCGAACAAAATATTGCCAAGACGCACACAACGTGTGTGGACACAGCTAGCCTTCAAAGATAATTAAACTAATAATAAGCTTTCAAATCTTTCATCTAAATTATATTTAATTAGTTTATCCAGTGTTGGGAAAAAATATATTTTCGTGGTGAATATTATCATTTTTAGTGCATTTCTCTGGTGTGCAGCCAAAGAAGGGAATATTTCTCCTTCTGAGTCGAATGCAACCCTATCGTTTAGGATGTCGCATATGTGTGTATACAGATAATTTTCGAACGTTTTAAAAATACCTGCCAATAAATACACGCAAATAAAAACCATGGTTATGGTCACAGGAACCACATTATGTTCTCTGTAATAATATAAGATTGCGACGAACAAATTTTATTTGTTTGTAATATTACTTTTTCCCGATAAGTTTTGGCTAAGATTTTATGAATAAATGGTTACTACGTAAAAGAAAATCAACATTGTTGGTTTTAACCATATAATTCTTGCTCCAAAATCAAAGTTTTTTCGTACGTAACCAAAAAATTGTTAAAATTATTGGTTCGTTCTTTAAAAAAAATATATATAAACAATTGTTTCGGGAATTTATATACATGTTTAATCATTTCTGTTGAATAGAGCGTGTTGCAAACATGTTTTCGGGATTCCCGAAAATGGTATATATCTGTCTTGCTATTAGCTATCCTTTGGTTAGCAATTAACAACAATTAGATATTTTTTATTTTACTAATGTATATTTTGATTATTTTTTTTTTGGTATCTAATTTTTCTTTATCTCTTTATAATTAAGAACTTAAGCCAAAATAATTAATTTATTAATAATTTTGTATTTTAAAATGTAAAAGCTGGCATATCCCATATGTTATTTCATAGTTTTTAACCATATTGCAATTATTTAATTTAACAATATTTAACAATATAATATAATGTTTATATTAATAATAATATAGTTTAACTACAACCACATAATCTAAGATTATGGTTACCTCACCATGTTTTTTCTTTGCGTGTATGGTTAAAAATTTAAAGTCACTAAGAAATATATTGAAATCCGAATATTTAAGTAACAACAACTGTAAATATTCTCCATAAAATTATTGGCTGGAAAAATTAAGAGGGATACCATCATATTGCTTTTGTTTATTTTTATCATTTCGTTTTTGTTTATTTTTATTAAAATATTTTTTTATGACTTCGTTAAATAAGCTGAAAAAAATTAAATTTATATTAAAATAAAAAAGTGGATGCGAGACAATTTTATGAGGCTGTTGTTGTGAGCATTACCATAAACGCACAATATTCTATTCTTGCCAACCATTTTTCTTCAATCACCCTTTTCGCATTTACTTTTACGAGTATTAGATTTCAGATTTGCAGAATTTACTACATCAAATGAAAAGGTTTATTATCTCGTATAAAAAATATTTATTACCCACCAAATATTCATTTTTAATTTCCTTTAGCAAACATCGTGCTTGAGCTTTTATTTATTTCACGTTCGTACTAGGTGTATTTTTAAAACTTATTTTCTAAGTGACATACGGTTGTTACACAGAAAAAAATATTAACAGTTTATTTTCAATAAAAGAGGAGTTTGATATCACACTGAAATTCAATACAATTAATAATTGACTAAATTAATAATTCAATTGAAGAAAAACAAATAATAATAATTATAGTGGTAATTTATTCAATAAATTTGTTAATTTATATTTTTTATACTTTTAAAATGAGTTGACAACTATGATGTATAGATTTTTTGATTAAGAAAATATAAAATAAATATTCAAAAAAATAAAAAATGTATATAAATTGTGCAAATAAGGAAGTGTGTGCGTAAAAATGCGGTTCGGAAATAAAATAATAGTTAACCTATGCAAGTACATAGCAAGTTAAGTAGTGGACTTGAAGTTGTGCAGATTATGGCAAATTAATAAGGTAAGTTTTATATATGTAGTTTTAATTAATTTCATAATTTTTACATACATACATACATACAAACATACATACATACATACATACATACATACATACATACATACATACATACATACATACATACATACATACATACATACATACATACATACATACATACATACATACATACATACATGCATACATACATATATACACAGAAAACTCTATATACTCCCTATTTATATCAATTCTAAGAAAAACATAAGCAAGATCTAGAAATTTCTTTCTAACCAAATAAACTAGCATTAGGAACATGATACAAAAAATCAAGGTTCAATTAATTTTTTAAAAATCAGCAAAGAATAATTTTTAAGGCACAGAAAAGTCTACATACTATATATAAGAAATGATTTAATCTCTATATTAAATATTTCCAAAGTTCCAATTAATATTTTGTGGGTACACAAATATGCGTTAAACTGCCTCCAGTCTATTTTTCATGAAAAATTTCAAAACTTATCCTAAAATGTGATTCCATTCTTCAGTTAGTGAATTCTTAGGATTATGCTTATTGTTTATATTTTTTTTTAATCCTGCGATCTACTTCTTCACATAAGTGCTCAATGGGATTTGAGTCGGGCGACAGAAGTGAATAATGAAGTTGTTGAGGTACATTATATATAAGATATTCTTTAACAATGCCGGCATTGTGCTTGGTATTGCTGTCTTGCCGAAAATACCAGCCAGTATTTAGTCTCAACTTGTTTATCCATTTCTTTGAGAAGATTTAAATTAATAACTAGGACCATCGTGATCCCAATCAATACAAGATTGCCCATACCAGCAGCTGATATGCAAATCCAGAGCATGATATTACCACCACCATATATCACAGTTGGAAGTAAATCTTATTTATTTATTTATTTAATCAATGTTACACAAAAACCGAGCCCAGAGGGCCATATATGGTTTAAAAATACAACTCAAAACATACTACTTAACAAAAAAATAAAAGAATATACATATATAATAATATCTAAAAATAGTTAAGTATATATATTTTTTTTAAATATAAAAAAAATAATTTTAATTCAAAAATAAAATGACAATTGAAATAATTTAAATGTAAAAAAAGCTAAAGGGTAGTACCGGGTAGAAATATTAACAATATAATCAATCTCAATAACATTTGTGGTATAAGCCATAATAAAATAGTCCAAGAAATAAACTTACATCCTCTGAATGTGCTTCAACAATCTACGTTTGTAAGTAGAACTAGAAAACTCAAAGGATTTTAAATTTTCTGGTAATTTATTGAAAATTCGTGCAACTCTTACATGAAAAGATCTTTCCACTAGGGAAGTTAGCTTAGGAATCAAAATTTGACAATTACGTGTAGATCGACTAAATGAAAAAAATGAAAGCAAATATTCAATAGTTCCCCTTTTAAACATATTGTAAAAGCAGAGCAAAAGCCGTATTTTCACATAATTATCAAATGAACAGCCCAAAAACTTCGCAACATACATTGATACATGATTTCAAAGTCTTAAGCAGTATAGATATCGCATAACTCTATTGAACAGTACTAAAAGTTTCTTCATATGACACCCAAGTGTGCCAGTATATACTTCAATACCATATAAAAATATAGGCATAACCAATGAATGAATAATCATAACTTTGATATGCATTGGTAAGCATAAGTTGACGTTATAAAGTCTACGTAATGAATAATTAACTCTAGAAGTAACGAAATTAATATGTCTTTCAAATTTTAATTTATTATCTAATCATAAGCCCAGACAGTACATTTGGACCACAAATTCGACTCTCGTACCATGAATAAAATAATATCTAAGTTTGGAACAGAAGAACCAAAAAACATAGCCTTTGTTTTAAGAGCATTAATACAAAATAATATAGTAACTGGAAGTAAATTATATAGGCAATACTTCATCATTTTTTTAAGCCAAACTCTATGTCATTTTATAATTATAGTTTGAACAATTGCCTTGGAACACACAACTAACTCACAATTTTCCCGAAGAAATTTTCCACCTTCGTGGTACTTAACAATAAGCGTAAGACGACTTAAGCACTTATTCCTTATTGCCATAGATAGAATAATTTTCTATCTTATACGCAACTACATTTTTTTTTTAGATCATAAATAACGTAAACGAAGTACTCAAAATTCGAACTCCAACCTAAAAATCTTTTGAGCTCCACTACAAAATTCAGTAAAGTAATGGCATTGAATATTGCCTTTCTGGCTGTGCAGAACTTGAATAACAAATACGCATCATATTATATTATTTTTTTATTTACAGTACTATATTATACTTATAATACTGAAAAAATAAAACAATTAAAATAAATTATTAAAATTATAAATAAATTGTTATCTTTTATGTTTGGTGTCCAGTAAAATTTATGGAAATTTTAAACAGTCAATCTTCTAGTAATCGATTTTAAAATCAAAATGATCTTTAAACGAAAATGGATGTAATACACCTTTTATTTCTATTTTGTATTCGTAAAAAATACAATTCTCCATTAATAATGTGATTGTGAAGATTGGTTAAAGAAGGATTCTCAAAATTGAGCTAAATTCTTAACATCGTTTAGTCACATAATTTCCATAAAAATGAAATTTTTTTTTTTAAATTAATATTCTATAAAATCCTTGCTTCATTTCAACATGCCTTTAATTGTTTTTTAGTTCTAGTTTTAATTAAACTATATTATTAATTCAATTCGGATTTTAGTCAATTCAAATCAAAATCTCCATAACTATTTTGCTTAATAAGATTTTTTTGAGGTTAGGATTTTCATGCATTAGTATTTGACAGATCACGTGAGATTTCAGACATGGTGCCAAAGAGAAAGATGCTCAGTATGCTTTGACATTTCATCATGAATAGACTTACTAACGAGCAACGCTTGCAAATCATTGAATTTTATTACCAAAATCAGTGTTCGGTTCGAAATGTGTTTTATCGACAAATTTTGTTCAGCGATGAGGCTCATTTCTGGTTGAATGGCTACGTAAATAAGCAAAATTGCCGCATTTGGAGTGAAGAGCAACCAGAAGCCGTTCAAGAACTGCCCATGCATCCCGAAAAATGCACTGTTTGGTGTGGTTTGTACGCTGGTGGAATCATTGGACCGTATTTTTTCAAAGATGCTGTTGGACGCAACGTTACGGTGAATGGCGATCGCTATCGTTCGATGCTAACAAACTTTTTGTTGCCAAAAATGGAACAACTGAACTTGGTTGACATGTGGTTTCAACAAGATGGCGCTACATGCCACACAGCTCGCGATTCTATGGCCATTTTGAGGGAAAACTTCGGAGAACAATTCATCTCAAGAAATGGACCGGTAAGTTGGCCACCAAGATCATGCGATTTGACGCCTTTAGACTATTTTTTGTGTTGCTACGTCAAGTCTAAAGTCTACAGAAATAAGCCAGCAACTATTCCAGCTTTGGAAGACAACATTTCCGAAGAAATTCGGGCTATTCCGGCCGAAATGCTCGAAAAAGTTGCCCAAAATTGGACTTTCCGAATGGAACACCTAAGACGCAGCCGCGGTCAACATTTAAATGAAATTATCTTCAAAAAGTAAATGTCATGGACCAATCTAACGTTTCAAATAAAGAACCGATGAGATTTTGCAAATTTTATGCGTTTTTTTTTTAAAAAAAAGTTCTCAAGCTCTTAAAAAATCACTCGTTACAATTATTATCTTTATTGTTTTTAATTTCATTATTAATTAACTTAAGTAATTGAATTGATTTAAATGTTTATTTTCATTTAATTAATTTGTTGATTCATTCAATCAATCACATTGATCAAATCGAAAAGATTTTTTTATTATACTTTTAATTGAAAAGTAGAAAAATATTATGCTTGACTTAACCATTTTAGTAATTAAAATGATTTTGAAATTTTTTCTGTGTAGAAATAACTCATATTATTTATTTAATTATTTATTGTGATGTTCACATGCAAGGAAAAAACATGGTTAAGGTAACCATAATCTAAGAGTAACATATTATGATTATATATATGGCTGTAGTCAAACCATATTATTATTAACATAATAACCATATTGTTATTTAGAACCATATTATTATACAACTTAAAAATAAAATTGTAACATATAAAATTGTATTTTATTATGAAATAAAGTAAATAAATATAGTCAGATATACATATATTTATAAAAAAATACCTTATTTGTTTGTATAAATATATACCTTGTAATCAAACACGCAAATATTTACTACTTTATTTTTTAAGTATTTCTTATAAATAGAATTAAATTCAAATAATTAAAAAAAAAAACAAAATACAAAACTTCAAAAAACTAAGCATTATTTCTTTGTTTTTAGTCATATTATGTTTATATAAGTTAACACAGACAACGCAGACCTACTCCCACGATGACACTTGCTAAAACAAAATGATTGTAATTAGAAACCTATAAGTTAATGTTAAGTAATTAGAATTAAGAATTGTAGCAACTAAGAAAATATGAAGAATAATAAAGAGCAGTTCAGTTTGATACTTGAAATAACAAAGTTCTATTTTATCGGATAGAATAACGTATACAAGCAAGCTTGCCATAATTTATTTACTAATAATATACTATGGTTATAAATACAGTATTATTTTGGAATACTAATAAAGCTGTGATTAGAAAATAATATGGTTAAAACCATCCAAGTTATTATTTTTAGATGTAGTAATCTGTAACTTTTTTTCGTGACCGTAAATTGTTCATCGGAACCATATATATTGTTACATAAGGCGATTCTTGTTACCATACCATAACCAGTTCTTTTCTCTGCGTGCATTGAAAAGCTCATTTTTGGCTCAATAAACATGTCAAGAAGCAAAATTTACGTACTCGGAAAAAAATCAATGAAAGAATCCTTACGCACCAAATATTAATTAATCTTTACTTACGGTCCCAATTGGATGATGTTTACTGATAAAATGTTTTACCTACAGTTCGCGCCGCATGTCAACCTGTGTGTCAAATAATCAAATAAAGAAAAAAAATTGAGAGCAAGTTATTTCCTTAAAATGGTCTATACGGCCCTTAAGATCAATGAATAATTCGTAATTTTTTCTCTCTTTTTATACGAAAACACCAGCAACTTTAGGGGATTTGGAAAATAACATTGTTTGGCAAATAACAATATACAATTGAAAAATTTATCCGGAATTGGATCGGGCGCCAATGCTACGATGTTTTCGCAGCTGAGATATAACTAACCGTTGTTAGCACGCTCTGCCACATAAACTTCTATTCATTAGCCCTTGAGTAAGAAAACTCGACTCGTCACGTTATAAATAATTTATTACCACTCTCTTAATTTCTACGTAAAAAGGCCAGTGATGCCGTTAGGTTACATTTTTCGCAACTTTTGAAGGCTCCACGTAATATTTAGTCAAATTTCTGTAACTTTTGGTACAAAATTTCAATGATAAAATTTCAAAATGTAACTTTTTATAAAAAAAATTAACTGTTTTGAAAAAAAAAAGCGTAACCTTTTTAGTTAGGCCATGGCAACACTTTTACACGCTTTATATTCTCTGTTAGAGATTTCTGTTTAAAGGAACACGCTATTTGCGGTCAACAACAGACAGCCAATCACCGCGGGACACTCTGTCGACGTTGCTTTACGCCAAACTCTTTTGACTTAACAGCAGATACTAACCCTGTTTGCTAAGCCAACTTGCTCGTCGACTGGAATAGCGCTCATGCGAGATACCACAGGTGTGGTATGGCCACACACCGAGACAGGTCTGGCTGTCCGGAAGGATAGGGCAGTAAGTCTGAAATATACGAAAAATTATTAAAAAATCAGTTAATAAATAAATAAAAAAATAAGACAGTAATTGAATTTACCATTTTTACAGTAAATTGTTGGCACCTTGAACCTCTGAACAAGGTGACAGCTAAGAGTTTAGGATTAGTAAATATGTATCGAGGGTTATACGTTGCAACAACGTGTTTTAAATAATTAATAATATTTGAAAAATAATAACAGGGAGGCCGCCATCCCTTCGAAAATAAGACCGAAATACATAGTATTAAAACCTCGTCAACTGTGAAAAGATCAAATGAAAAATTTAAGAAGAATTAGAAATGATGACGCTAAACAAAACTGTCGTTCAAATACAAGCCGTGCAAATGTCAATAAAGCAGCAATGCATAAGAATATTTGTGAAAAATCAGTAACATCCATTTGGCGTTGTGGACAACAATTGCAAATTTTAAAAAACTATCGACATCACACAGTGGGGCAGAAACAAAATATTTTGGAATCAATATTTTTAAAAAAAATTGGAACAATTTAGTTTTCAAATGAGTATAACTCGTTCATTTTAATCAACAATTTATAGAACAAAAAATGAAGAAATGACAAACTCTAAAAAAGTTAAGGTGTCCAACGTTGAGAACACGTAGCGCTGCCTTGTTAAATGAATGGTACCAGCGTTAAAACTTACGCCTCTGCTATGTCATTTCCAATTTTGGATCAGATACAAATGGCTGAATTATTTTCAAAATATTTTAATTCTACCCCATTGTGCCGCATATACTCTTTAAAACAAAATACTAACGCCTAATCACAATGAAGAGCGAAGACAGTTCGTGGAATGGTTTACTGTATATCAAGAAGTGTAAGGAAATTTTTCTTTTTTTCTTTCTTTATTTATTTATTATAAATGCGTTTTTGAACCTACATGTGATTGTCAAACACCAAATGCACTAATAACGAGTCACTGTTTAGTGCGGATTTTGACATCATTGAACGATACTTCTTTTTAAATAAGCTTATTTTTACTGTTCCTAACTAAACTGTCAGCTGTCAAATTGTTGCCAATAACTACAAAAATTCCGGCCTATTAGTTTCTGCTGTTTGTTCCTTATAGGAGTTAAAGGATATAATATATATGTACATATGTATTTATTAACTTTTGCTAGAAATTATATTAATTTCTAAATTGATTCAATTTCATATTTAACTAGTTATCCCCGGTGCGCTTCGCTACACCCATCCACAAAAAATACACTCCCACTATCCTAATCCAGTCTGTTACTTTTCAAAACTCTGCGTATTATAGTTCTATAGGTACACAATAACAATTTTTCACTTTGTATGGGAGCGGTGCCAAGGCTCTACCTATAGGAGATATTCAGCTAGACGATAATAATAGTTCACTATGTATGGGAGGTACCACGCCAACTACTCCAATTCAGCCTGTGTCTCCCTAAACTATCAATTGTAATAAGGGGGTGAAAAGTTTCAAAGATCTACTTATTATAGTTCTCTAGCTACTTAAAAAGTATACGTAAAAGTGGGCGTGGTAATTTTTTCTTTTCCATTAAACCTAAATTGGGTTATGGTGAAGATTTAAAAGAAATTGGTGAAACCAGTGCAGTTGTTCTTAAATAATGCGATCACCAACGAAAGACATTTTATTTATATAGATAATTTTTTTTAATAAATTAATTATTTAGGCTTACGTACTTAATTATAAAGAGATAAAGATTGATACAAAGAGTACTGATGACGGACGTAGCTGTCTAGAAAATGCATTCTGCTTTGCTGGTATCTAATTCTTCTTTATCTCTTTAGAATTAAGAACTTAAGCGTAAATAATTAATTTATTAATTCAAAAATAGTTCTGATAAATTTTGTTTTTTTTTTGTTTAAACAACTATTTAAATCAATTAAAGCTTTAATGGAATTTGTAAGTGCATAAACTGGTGCAAAAATTGTTTCTGCGTATTCTTCTGTTTGCTCCAATTTTTTTCTGAATGTATGTAATATCATTATATCATTTTAATTATCAGTTGCCCACCATTAAATAAAACACCCTATACTACTAATAAATTCCTCGAGAAAAAGAAAACTTATAATCTACGCATTTCATCAATCTTTATTAAACCGTTTAACAATCTTTCTTATTTATTTTCTTTTGTTCTTTATTACTCCCTGTTTGATCTAAAAATATATTAGATTTTCTTATGTAAAATTTGTTATTCATTTGATTGGCTGTTTGGGCCCATAAAAAATACTGGCCAACATGTTGTGCAATCGTTATTTGAACCACACAAAAACTTAAATATCAAAGTTAATAATAAAACAAAAGTACCAATAATAAGAACAAAATTAGGAAGTTTTTAAGTTAATAAAATTATATGAATAGGCAACAATGAACAAATGAATACGAAATTGTTTACTTCTTCAAGATAAATAGAAACAAAAAACTAATATCTGAGCACAACATAAAACTAAAGGCTGTTGAACTGCCAATCAATAAATACATCGAATTGAAGGGAAATAAATAGAAATAAATAAAAATTCATAATAATACTTGAATTTAGTCTGAAAATATGATCTCTAGAGTAAAATAACTAGAATGGATATTATAAAAAAGTCAAATAAGTAAATGTACACACGAGGGAGGGATACTTGAGAATAAAAAAAAAAAAATATGGCGCACAAAAAGAGCCACATTTAACTAGTCTTAAAAAGCACTAACCAACAATATGATTTACAAACAAAAAAGAAGGTCATGGACATATGTATGTACATTAGGGATATAACTTTTTTTTAAGTTTTTTAAAATATCAAAATCGGCGTTGTACAGTCCGATAGAGCATAGAAAACTATAAGGGATCGTATATTTATTTTTTCGCTAAGGTCAAACAAGTTCACACACCAACCGCAATGAAGTTTTGAAAATTTTTAATTTTATTTTTGGTTAAGAAAAATTAATAACAGGTTTATTTATAACAAAAAATAGCAAATAAAAGTCATAAATTTCATTAATAAAGGGTGTTTAAATTTTAAGGGCCGATGTTGATTTTGAATAAAACAAAAATTATTTAAGAAATTTTTGACATTTCTTTTTATTTTGATAATATTGGTATGGTTCAATAATGTCTGGAATAACACACCTTCATCCGATGCTCTAAATTTTCGATGACGCTGAGGCATAATAGAGGTTCTATGCCGTTAATGTGCCGAATTATCTCATCCTTTAGCTCTTGAATTGTTGCTGGCTCATCGACGTACATCTTTTCTTTCAGATAACCCCAAAGAAAGAAGTACAACGGTGTCAGATCACATGATCTTGGTGGCCAATTGACATCGCCACCACATGAGTTAACACGGCCATTGAATTTGTCGCGCAAAAGAGCCATTGTTTCGTTAGCTGTGTGGCAAGTGGCACCGTCCCGTTGAAACCACATATCGTCCACATCCATATCTTCCAATTCGGGCCATAAAAAGTTCGTTATCATCTCACGATGGTGAACACCATTCACAGTAACTGCCTGAGCGGCCTCATTTTGGAAAAATACGGCCCGATGATGCTGCCAGCCCATAAACCGCACGAAACAGTCACTTTTTGTGGGTGCATTGGTTTTTCGCCAATCACTGTTGGATTATCATTCGCCCAAATGCGGCAATTCTGCTTATTGACGAATCCACTGGGATGAAAATGTGCCTCATATCTGAAGATGATTTTCTTCGAAAATTGATCATCCCCTGTTGCCATTTCTTGCCACCATTCTGACCATTGCTCGATTGTGTATCTTTCCATGGCTCAAATTAAGTTAGTCTGAAATTGAGAAATGTCAAATTAAATGCAGAAAATACTAGACGTTTAGGTGTTGTGGTTCACATTTAAGGTCGGCCCTTAAAATTTAACCACCCGATATTTAAAGATGTTAAGAGATTTTTCCGCAAACCAAAACGTATCTTTAATCTTTTTTAACAAAAAAAAAAAAAAAATGTATGAATGAAAACACCATATATAATTATGAATATTCAGTTAAAAAGGCCTCGAAATATTTTTATATTATGTTAAATGTTAAATAATATTTTTGTTAGTTCAAGTACGTGCTATAAGTGTTCCAAAATGTCTTTCAAGAAAAGTTTCCAATCAGTTGAAAACACGGTTTAGTAATGCCTCGTAAAATCCAAAACATTGATTTTGGACTAAATCATTTCAGTAAAATGCCTACCAAGGAAATAATAATTGGCAGATATAATGACTTAGCTCAATCACACAAGTAAAAAGGTAATGGAATTAAAACAACAACAATAATTAAATAGTTTTTTATACACCTGAGGTCGAATCACCGCATTCGATATCGAGTAAAATCTTTCCTAATTTTTCATTTTGGTATCATCGCTCTCGATATCGAACAAAAAGTATCGTAATTTCATTCGAAAGAAAATGTTTTCTTGTTTACTTATTGACATGTTATTAATCTATCACAATTTGATATAACTTACGATTCGATACATGTCGAATGGCATAATTTGCTTACTCGACTCGTATCGAAATGTTAGTCGACACGAAAGTTTACTCGATATCGAATGCGGTGATTAGGCCCCTGTTTAGAAAAACCAATTGGTGCGTGAACTTTTTTGGGAAAAATTACAAAAGATTATGATTTTCGTGGTTACTAGGACATGGTTGACCTCATGGTACTATGCCAAAAAAAAAAAAATGGTTATGCCCCTAATGTACATACATGAGTTTTTAAGGCGCATTTGACGAACTGCCAAAATGACTGACAGACAAATCAAAACATGTGAAAGTTTATTTGTTTTCTTATGAACAATAATGCAGAGGCAGAAAGTAGTATGATGATTACAAGGATGACAAAAAAAAAATAAATACAAAAATACATATTTTTATTTGCTAAGTATTAGTATTATTGATATGAGGTTAACACCTAAAACATTGAATATTGAAAAAAAAATATTCTTAACCTTTTTATGCCCCTTGTTGCCTCTAGGCAACATTTTAAGCAGTTTTTTTTAACATTTTTCTCTTTATAGGGTTCCGTACCTAAAGTTTAAAAACACAGCAATTAAAACTTAGTTCGCTATATAGGCAAGTATAAAAAATAAACCTAAAAATTAACGGGTGTTCTGAAAGTGCCGTGATTTGCATGCATATGGCCTAATTGTTGAACCGTAATAGGTAGACTCTTGACATTGGTCACTATAACAAATAATAAAAATAAAAAGGTGTTCGGACACTGACATGATTTGCATGTATATTGCCTTACTTTTTAAACCGTTATAGGTTCGACATCTACAGAATAAATTTGCTCGTATCTAGCTAGTTGTCGGGTTAATGTTTTTAAAGAAAATTTTTCAGAACAGTCAGCACTGAGGTATTTTCTATATTTCAACCAAATTATGCGTGTGTTTGTCGTTGGTGACTCGACGTTTGTTTGGTTTCACATATAGACACTAGTGGGTGAATAATCGGAAGATAATTTTAGTAGTGATGCTTAATCTTTAATTATTTTTTCTGGAATACCCTTCAACACTCCAATATCAGTTATTTTTTTGTCTATCAGCAGGCCAAGAAGTAGGTTGTTTAATTTATTTTATTGGATTTATTTAAGAATATTACAGAACAACAAGACTTAATCTTGTTTAACAGAACTGCTGAGATAATGGAAGGTGTTTAGCTTTATTTCAAGTGTAGTATAAAAATTAACAAATAATATTAACAGTAAAGCCCTTTTCACACTATTATACTGAGTATTAAGACTTGACAAATACTTGAATCCAATGAGAAAGTATGATAGTGTGAAAACAGTATGTTATCAAAATGTGAAATAATACGGAAAGAAATTTGACATCCCATAATACTAAACCATTTTTAGAAAATTTTCTAAACGATAACATTTTTCATTTTATCAGGGTTGTGTTTTTTAAAGCAAAGAACCAAGCTGATTGTGTCGCAGCCGATAGTTCGCCGCCGTTGTTGAAATGTTTTCTTTGTCCTGCACCTACCTTAAATTGCTATCAGTCTTAACGCCTACGTATGTACTTTGTTTCTGCCATGCCTAGAAATTGTTGAATGTACGTATTATTTTTTTTTTTTTTTATTTGTTTTTTATTTTTTTATTAACCGAAAACTTGAACGGCCAAACAAACTTAAGACCCGTCACCTCTGCCGTCCACATAAAATTGCTCAGCCGACGCCGTTCAATGTCTCGTCTAGGCTTGTTCCTTTGCTCATATTTTTCATTTTATTTGAAGCGTGATAGTGTGAAAACGAAATGTTATGTTACGTTAGATTTTTTGACAATCACACAATTCTCATTAGATTTATATCTTACAAAATCCAATGGAAATCTTAATACTCAGTATTATAGTGTGAAAGGGGCTTAAGTGATACTACACTCAACTTTACCATATCCAATGAAAACAGATACTTTTATGGATATATTACATAAAGAATAAAAGTTCAAAGTATATTCGAATCGAAAAATTAATTATTTTCGGTTTGGGTTATTAGGTAAACTACCCCTTGCCTCTTCCCGAAGGCACATAGTAAATTTCATTTTGATATGTCAAACGGTATGACCTGTACAAACTCCACAAATCAGCGTAAATCATCAGCGTATATCTGTATTCCACAGTAACTGAGTCTAGATGGCAGGTCGTTGGAATAAATGGTATACAACAGTGGACCAAGAATTGAGCCTTGAGGTACACCTCTTGTTGTTAAGCAAATGTTTGATTTTTCAGATCCAATATTGTGTATATTGACTTCTGTTTCGAAGGTATGAAGATCTCAAATTTACAGCAGTGTTTGAGAAATGGCACATATGTTTTTTAATTTTTGACGAAGTATAGTATGTTCGACAGTATCAAATGCCTTGGAGTGATCGAGTAAAATTAAGTGTTTAGTCGTTTGCACTTGGACTAATTTTTCAAAAACTTTTCATAAATACGGCAGTATTGCAATAGGACGGGACGATATATATATTTTTTTTAATTTTGTCCTTTTGGAGTTATTAGGCGTGATCCACAAAACGTATGTCGAGTGTTTTTGTCGCCTGCTGCTACGAAACTTTAATACTTTAGCTGTAACTAATTTAGGAAATTTGTCTGAAAAGAAAATACAGAAACTAGGTTGATGTCAACTCTTTTATCACTAACATACTCAAAGTCTAAATTTTTTAATAAATTCGCAGTTAAAATAAACTACGTTGCTACTTATTATTAATTATTAATCAATTTTATGAAAAATTATTAGAGCCCAACCCACCCTCCTCTAGTGAGGAATTTTGTCCATCTCTTTCGGTTAATAAAAACTTAAGTTTCTTCAGAGACTTACCCACACACCCTTCTTAGAGTCCAGGTTTATGCGTGTTATATATTCTGACGATCCTGTTTGATTGTATCAGAATTAGATTTCATAAATATTAAAACTGCGTTCAGTCGTCGTTTTTTAGCCAGCCCACTTGCAGCGATAACACCTAACTACGAGCCAGTTATTGGCCGCCATCGCAAGAGGGTAACGGTCGACCGTACACTCAGTTGCACACCCACACCCTTGTGCCTGCTAGACGACTGCTAAGCTCATATATTAAAATAATATTATATTGTAATTTAATTAATAAACACTGATATCAACTTTGCACTGAAAACTTAAAATAATTATAGCAAGTAAGTATATTCGGCCTCTTATATTTCTTTAAAAATTGTTTTGAAACTTTTTTGAAAATTTATTGTAAAAATATATTTTAAACATTTTTTGAAACTATTTTTGTAATTTTTGGGAAAAAATTTTTTGTTAAAATTTCTTGCAACCTATATTGCGTTAGAATGGTCAGACTAAAGCAAAAAATCCTTTAAAAAAAGCCCTCAATGAGCCTATTGACTGCTCCTGGTTACCAGTGAGCACCCTATGGGTCTATTGGCTATCTCAATATGTATTCCTTTCTATAGAGTGACCTTTAATACACATCAAAGTGGAAAAACCTTACCAACCTACAAATAAACACAAAATCGGCCCTCGCTGGGGTTTATTGTATGTAGGGAGTTCAAGTACCTGTGTCTCGGTGTAATATTTATTATATATATAATTAATTTAAGAAAAAATGCAAAAGAGAATCATTTAAACCGAAAAGATTTAAAAAAACGTGAAAAACTATAGGTGGGCGTGGTTTTTTGGTCGCAGCTTCCAAAGGAATGATCTGATGTTGCTGAATTGTAATCCCAAAATTTTCGAAACTATGCCTGGCAGATTGGTGGGTTTAAATCTTTTGTATCTCGTCTGGTGCCTTGGAAAATGATATTACAACCCGAAAACGAACAGACGGACATCGCTTAATCAACTTTTCTAGGATCCAGAATATATATACTTTCTGGGAACGGAAATGAATATTGTAGAAATTTTACACGGAATGACAAACTTATATATACCCTTTCCATCTGTGTTGAAGGTTATAAAATATATTACTCTATATATGTACATATATTCTTAATATTAAAAATATGCTATGATTTTCATTTTCATAGAAATATTAAATTTTTTTAAATAATTCGAAAATTTTTTGAGAGGTATAAAAAATTGGTAGAAGCGTGAAAAATACAAAAAACTAAATGAATAAGAAATATGTAAAAAATTAATGGTATTAAAACAAGTAAATAAATACACATCACGATATAATTTGCATCCAGGGTTTTTTGCGAGAAAATAAATATCAACGGAAAACGAAATTGTTTTTCGTTGATAATTTTTTAATTTTAATATTAACACATTAATGTTTTAGAGCCAAATTCATAAAAAAATATTTTTGTTTTATGAAAGGTTTATAAAATAGATTTTCATACAAAATTTGTTCAATAAACCTTTTATAAACGAAAAATATTTTTTATGTATTTGGCTTTTAGACGTTAATAAATTTTCTTTTATTACATTTTAATCTAAAGGAATTTTGTAAGCGTAAATTAAAGTAACTATTTGTTACATTTGTTGTAAGAATGTTAAACTTGTGTAATCATTTTGCATACAAAAATATACTGATACCATACCACAAATATTAAGACCACATTTTATTACCTTTTATGTAGCATTTTTCATCGAAATAAGTTGCAAAAATACGCACTTGAAATTTACCTCCTCCCAGAGTTATTTATCTACTACTGTTTGTGTGTAGACTGATAAGATTATGTAGGTTGACAAAGTTTATTTGTTTGCAAATGGCATTGTAATCAAACGGCTGAATAAATTAACACAAAAAAAAGTAATCACAACCAAATTATTTTTTAAGACCTGCTTTCTATGTAAATTTTATAAATATTTGTGTGGTATATAACGAGTGATTTTTTAAGAGCTTGAGAACTTTTAAAAAAAAAAAACGCATAAAATTTGCAAAATCTCATCGGTTCTTTATTTGAAACGTTAGATTGGTCCATGACATTTACTTTTTGAAGATAATTTCATTTAAATGTTGACCGCGGCTGCGTCTTAGGTGGTCCATTCGGAAAGTCCAATTTTGGGCAACTTTTTCGAGCATTTCTGCCGGAATAGCCCGAATTTCTTCGGAAATGTTGTCTTCCAAAGCTGGAATAGTTGCTGGCTTATTTCTGTAGACTTTAGACTTGACGTAGCCCCACAAAAAATAGTCTAAAGGCGTCAAATCGCATGATCTTGGTGGCCAACTTACCGGTCCATTTCTTGAGATGAATTGTTCTCCGAAGTTTTCCCTCAAAATGGCCATAGAATCGCGAGCTGTGTGGCATGTAGCGCCATCTTGTTGAAACCACATGTCAACCAAGTTCAGTTGTTCCATTTTTGGCAACAAAAAGTTTGTTAGCATCGAACGATAGCGATCGCCATTCACCGTAACGTTGCGTCCAACAGCATCTTTGAAAAAATACGGTCCAATGATTCCACCAGCGTACAAACCACACCAAACAGTGCATTTTTCGGGATGCATGGGCAGTTCTTGAACGGCTTCTGGTTGCTCTTCACTCCAAATGCGGCAATTTTGCTTATTTACGTAGCCATTCAACCAGAAATGAGCCTCATCGCTGAACAAAATTTGTCACATTTGAACATTTCGAACCGAACACTGATTTTGGTAATAAAATTCAATGATTTGCAAGCGTTGCTCGTTAGTAAGTCTATTCATGATGAAATGTCAAAGCATACTGAGCATCTTTCTCTTTGGCACCATGTCTGAAATCTCACGTGATCTGTCAAATACTAATGCATGAAAATCCTAACCTCAAAAAAATCACCCATTACATACATACATACATACATACATACATACATACATACATACATACATACATACATACATACATACATACATACATACATACATACATACATACATACATACATACATACATACATACATACATACATACATACATACATACATACATACATACATACCACCATTTTTAGGTGAAGGTGTGAAATGAATATATAAAATATTTTAACAGTTTTTCCGTCTGTTTTTGGCAACAGTTTGATATTATAAAAACAATTATAAACATTCGTTAAATGAGAGCATATAGCTACAGCAATAGCAAAAAGACTTTTACTTTCCATAAAAGCTTTTTTATAAAAAAAACAATAATCATCACCCTCATATTTCATTGTACTATTTTAAATTTAAGTCAGTTGATAAAAAAAAAATATAAACATAATTGTTTTATCAGAATGCCAAAAATAATTGAAAAAGCGAATATAATAGCCAGTTTGTGCGAAAAGTCACTTTTTGACGTAGTAATGGCCGGTATTGCCACAGAGAAAAATTTTTTCTTACCAAAATTACCCTTAAAACCTACTAAAAACTACCAAAACCTACCAAAAAAAAAAATAAAATCCTGCAAGACGTGCAAATTTTTGATTTTAGATTTTAGAAAAAAAGATAAAATAACTTAAACAAAAGCTTATCTTTATAAGCGACAATGCTGGTAATGGATGGCTCAAGTAACCATAAAAACAATTTTGTATCAGTTTAGATTTACATAAATTAAATTTTTGTAGGCGAGGAAGATGATTGGAAACTTCAATCAGTTGGAGTTTCCTTAATGAGTATTGCTAACTTACTAAACGACCGCAGAAGTATAAATTTTGGAGTCCCCAAATCTGGCAAGTGGCAGCAAAACGTGCTAAGAAAATTTTGCATGTCATTTCATAGTGTAAATTAGATATTAGTTTTTTTTGCCATTTGAAGATGGCTTAGTCATACTGCTCAGGTTTCTGTTGATTTATATGACAAAACAATTAACATATGTAGAACAGACAATTTTATTATTTTAAGACTGTTTTTGTTTGAAACACAACAACAATATTGTTTAAACCAGAGTACCGAATGTTCACTCACTGTTCATTTATGTATGAATATGTACATTTTATTTTTTAGCTGTTTCTTCTCATACATGTGTGAGGTACTACAAATTTTTTTGGTTTTTCATTTATGAATGCGATGATTTATTTTTTTTTTCTTCCTGTTCAAAAGTGACTAAATGAGAATATATTTTGTGTTTCACATTTGAGTGTTCATATTTGAGTATTTACAATTTCGATAATTTTTCAAAAATTAAAAGATCGTAGAAAAATAAGCGCTAAGCATTCACGTATAGAAATGCACGCAAATATGTATGTATGTATGTATGTATGTATGTATGTATGTATGTGTATGTATGTATGTATGTATGTATGTATGTATGTATGTATGTATGTATGTATGTATGTATGTATGTATGTATGTATGTATGTATGTATGTATGTATGTATGTATGTATGCATGTATGTATGTATGTATGTATGTATGTATGTATGTATGTATGTATGTATGTATTTTCGACGTATGCAGTAACAAAATGCTTTTTTATTTCTTTTGGAATATATTGTAAAATTGTATTTTGAGTTAATATGTATGTATGTTGTATGTATCTGTTTTTACTACATTTTATGGTAATCTTTAGAACCTTTACAATATTTTCTTCGTTAGTTATATTAAAAGCAAACAGTTTTTCTTTTTCTATTTTACATGTAAATACCTAAATATGTTAAAAAAAAGTTGATATGTATGTACATACATATGCGATCATAGGCAGAAAATTCTTTCATGTTCATTTATGATAAATTTTTAACGTTCATAAATGTACATATACATTTACATGTACATGTACACGTTAAAAATATACATTTATGAAAAAGAACATTAATGAGAAGGAGCTAATTTATCACTTATCATGTATACATGTTACAAAAACAAACAGGTTCACGCATTCATTCATAAATATAGGCAGAACATATGTTGTTGTTCGTTTATGAGCATGAAAAATAAATATAAAAATTCTAGATTTCTCATTTATGAATAATATCATGAATGTTGATTTTTGAAAGTTCATAAATGAAAAAATTTTAATCGAGGTTTTAACTATTGTAAAATTTTAGAACATTATGACAATATGACACGTTAGAACACCTTGTAAATCCCCGAAATATCTTTCTATATACTAAAGAATTCTCTCC